>CM076572.1:396701937-396793405 GCA_034641835.2 Pinus albicaulis
TCAGAGATAATGCACCTCCCATCAGGAGGAAACTCATCATCCATCAACCTCTAGTGCACAAATAATTCAGAACCAACACAGTGTAGAGGTTTCATTATCAAGCAAACCATTGGATAAGGAGAAAGACATAATTGAGAAGTAAAAAGAAATAAAATTAAATAATGAGGCATTGAAAGCTGTGACTTATGCCCAATATTGGAAACAAACTCCTAGTGATAAAAAAAGGTTACTTTCAGCCTTTGATTACAAAACCAGGAAGATGCAAAAAACCTTTTTGTAGCCAACAGTGCAGGCTCCAAAATCATCAGCAGACTACAAGAAAACATCCTTTGAAGTGCTGGCTAAAGATGTACATCCTATAGATCAGATTGAGTTTAATAAGAAATCAGGAGAAATGATCTACTCCACTATGAAAAACAAGGCTTTAAGTCTCCAAAAAATACAAAATTCTCTAGAAAATATCAGAGAGAAGTTAAAACTAGAGAAGGCTTCTTCACAAGTAAAAGATAATAGAATAAAATCATTTGAAGAATTGGTCATGGAGGTTGGAAACAATCCAAAGGAAATCAAAGCAGCTAAAGAGCTTATCAAGAAGAAGAATGCATACATAGCTGCATTGAAGAAGCAGTTGAAATTACCTCCCACTTAACATCCACAAACTAAAGAAGTTTTGGAGAATGAAAGTCAGAAGGATGAAATGATGAATCTCATAATTCAGTTGACAGCTCAACTGAAAGAGATGGAGAATGAAATGGATAAATTAGTGCAGGAAAAGAAGGCCAGCATGGAAGTATTTACTATTACTGCCATTCCCATAGCTTCAAAATCAGCTTCAGTGACTACAAAAGTCCCAACTACTACAACAGTTCCAGTGACAACAGAAGTTTCAACAACACCGGCTACTACACCAACAACAACAGCAACCCATCCCAATGATGAGGCAAGTAAATTGATTAAAGCCATGCAGGATATGTCAATTCAAACAACTAAGATTAATAGACTTAAAGAATAAGTAAAAAGTCTAGAAGATGAAAAGAAATTGACTCAAATAATGTATAAATCAGAAACACGGAAATCCAACAGGTTGAATGACAAAGTCCAAAATTTAGAAAAGGAATTAACACTGAAAGAGACACTAGCCCAAGAAAAGGAACAAATGGGACAATATCATTAACTCTGTTAATGATATTTGGCCTTTTATCCAAGTTATATTTTAGCAAAAAGATTTGATAAAAGAAGCTAGTGAAGTTATTCATAAAGTCAAAGAACTTGGAAAGAAACCAAAGGAAGCAACTGAGATAATCAAGTTTCTCAATTCTAAGAACAAGCATGAATTAGAATAAATTAGGATAAGTGATAGAATAGAAACAATATTATAGGTAAAAAAGGTAATTTCCAAGAGAAATCTCATGATACAGCTTGAAGACAAGTGCCAAACAATGCAGTAAACAGGTTCATGAACAAATTTTAAGTTTTGAGGAAAAAAGGTCTGCCTAATCCATTAGTGATCAATGATAGACTAATGAGACATGAATATTGTGACAAAAAGATCAGAGAAGTGGCTAAAGAACATTCCAACAATTTCTCTATGAAAGGAATTCCTACAGGCAAATTACTCTATCAGATTTTTGAAAATCTCTTTTACCTCCAGCATGAGGTAAATCATATTTTTGTAAACAAGCCTACATTTACCAAGTATACTAAAGAAGATGAGATTTACAGGAGGATGGTAAAGATCAAAATTCTAGATGAAGAGGTCTGGGAAAAATTATGTGATTTATTGTGACAGGTAAAAGTAAAAGCAAGCAAACAGAGCAGTCATGGTAAAAGAGAAATAGGTGAAACTGTAAAAAGAGCAAGCAGATAAAGAAGTAAATTAAAAGAAGAATTCACGGGTTACAGATAAAATATAGAGTTTAAATATGAAGTTAGATAAAAGGCACTCAACGTAAAGCAACAACCAACATGAGAGATAAGACAACAAAATATCAAAGAAGCAAACAACAAATCCAATAAACAGGGACAACCTGCATTTAGTTACACAGGTGTCTCTATCTTCTTGAATGAAGATATTTTATTTCCCTTGAATAAATCCTAAATCAGTTTTAGGATATTTTGTATTAAATTTTTTATAAATACTTCAACAATTATAAGTAGGGAGGGTGGAGGGTGGATTCTTGAACATTTCTATAGTGGAATTGATCTGATACCTGAGGGTTTATTGTAACTTTTCCAAGCTGACAGAAAAGAAAATAATAAAGGAATTTCTTTACAGGATTCATGTGTTGAGCTACTTAAGTGAAATATATTTCAATTGTTCATGTTATTTTCATAAGTATTCCATAAACTTGCATGTTTTCTAAATTTGAATGGTATAACTGGAATTTTATTGCAGAATTTGTTTAAGTACACTCTATTTTGAACTGTTACCATTTTATATTTTCTTCTGATATTTAGTTCAGAGGATCCTTAATTTCCCTCTAATCCTAATTTACCTCATTTGCCTTCTCTTATTATCCGGTTTAAGGAATCCTTAACTGCTCCTTGATCCCGATTGAAAACCACTTCACCATTCAGCCTAAAAGATCTGATTTTTCTCAGCTACCTTGCCTTGTAACACTACTTTTATCATTTGTTTATGTGTTGTTTTCTTGATACATTGACTCCATAGCCCAATGGAAAATAGACAAACATTTATCCATCTAAACTAGTAATTCCACCAACAAACCAAAATCGAACCCAATCAATCTTACATAACTAGCCTAAAATCAATTAAAACAACAAAGTTAAATCATTAAGAGAGAGTCGTCTCTGAGCATTAGGAAGGCTAGATCCTAATCTCCAAAGTGGTTGATAATTACGTCCTATATTTCTTTAACACACATAACATCTTGGGAAATTTTGGAGTGATAAAATTGAGCACACTCCATCACAAAATAAAATTCATTTTTTAATGAGGAGATTATTCTTTGAGGATTACTTGGTCCTTGTGAAAAGTAGTCTGCAAGCTAGTGGTGCAACTAATCCTCTCTCTAACCTTCCCTTGAAACTATATGAAGATCCTTGTAATTTATTTTCTAAATTGTGTAATACTTTTAAAAGTTTAGCAAGTGCACTTTAGGTAGGAAACAAGAGGTTCTAGTGGAGAAAATAGTTCTAGTACTATTTTTTAGTGTAGATCTAGTAGTTATTATTAAACAAGTTCCTAAGGATTTGTAATAGTTTCGCCACAGAAATAAAAAATTGGTTGGAATTACTCCAGGATCACTCACCCATTATCCAGTTTTCAGGAAGGGGATGTTATCACTCTCCCAACTTCCCAAGGCTGAAAATGGGATTGAAGAATTGTAACCATAGACCAGGCTTTGGGTTAGGTAGCTAGCCCTAACATAACCAAAGAGGGCTCTCTCATTGTCACTTTTGCAGTCAAAGGAATGAATTAGTATCTAATAGTCTAAGGCTAGGTATGTAAGTTTAGTAAATAGGATTTTTTTAATGTTTTAATTTCTAGATAGAAAGGTCAGTGAAAAGACTGTGTGTAGGGTTTTTTAGGTATAAATTCCAAGGTAAATTTCCAAAGAATATGTGAGGCTAGATAGGTAGTTTGAAAGCATGTTTAATAGGTCAATGAGTATAGGATTAGTTTAAAGAGATTTTGAATGAGCACTGAGGTAAATTCATTCATTTAGAAGAAAATAGACATAGCAATGTAAACCTTGCCTAAAACAGAGCATGAACAGACATGATTTATGCTTATAAACTTACAAGATAAACATATTGAAAGATGTATATGAAATAATAATATATATCATATAGCATGAATAGATAAACATAAATCATAAGAACAAATGCTCCAATTCATACCACAAGATTCTCAACACAAGTTCTGAAAATTTGTCTCTCATTTCATCCCAAAATGTTGGTTACAATAGCTCCACTGAAAAATAAGACTATCTCGTTAGCCACCCATATTTTTCAATTATAGCAAAGCTTGTACAACAGTCTTCTGCAGCCTTCAAGAAACAAGTTTAATCCCCGAAAATTGTTGGTACTTGAAGTCTCGTTGGTAAGAGTCCAAATTACCGTCGGCTTCGCATACTCCTCATCTTCTCTGCCTCTGATGTTCCATGAAAATCTGAATCAAATATTGTTGCGTCCTTCCCCTTTTCCTCCCCCCTTCTTCCATCTTCCCTTCATTTCTTCAAGTCTCCCTTCATCCATAAAAAACTCCATCAGACCCTTTTATATCCCTTATTCCTCCATTGATCTCATTTCCTAAGGTCAAAAACCCACTTTTTGACCTCTCGGAACCTTTCCCCTCTTGCAAAAGTCATTAAAAAAACCATAGAAAAAACATACATTTTCTATGCGTTGGGCCTTAGCCCCTCAGGCTAAGCCCCCGCTTTCTCTCCATCCATATGTCCCCCCGCCAGCACCGTGTGCTAAAGTCCGCAGGGCGCTTAACCCTCAGAAATAATTTATCACCCGAAAACATTGAAAACCTTTGCAAAAAGTAAAGTCGGGCTTATTTTATTTTTTCCACCGAGGAAAATCATATTAAAACTCCGCCGTCGATCTGTCCCACGGATCAACGGTGCGGAGTGTACCGTCATCTGGTGGACCCCCCCCCTTTTTTTCCGCCGCGCTGTTTTTCATTTTCGCCTGTTTCGTGCCCGCACCACCTTTCGTCCGGAAACGGTTTTGTGCCGTCGGCCAGCGATCCCACACGCTAGCCGACACGTGTTCTCCACCTCACCCCCAAAACCGTCGTTCCGTGCCTTCTCCCCGCGCGTTAAACCTCGTCCTATGGCCCCGCAGCGGGATTCATCCCCGCCGTCGGATCTGGGCCCTCCCATCCGACGGTTCTTGATCGCCTTTCCCGCTCACCCTTTAACAAACTCGCCCGCCCGTTAAATCTTCTCCGGCGCTTCCAAGAGCCGATCCCCACCGTCGATCTCCGCGGATCGACGGCTCTCGCTCGTTTCTCCCGATTCTGTTGTACAGTCCACTTTCCTCCCCGTTGACGGTTCGATTTGCTCCCAACCGTTGATCACGATGCGATCAGCGGTCCCGATCTCTCCATTCTCCCGCACGCCCTCCGATGCAGTCTATCCATATAACGCAGGATTTCCTCATTTTTCTTGTTTTCTGCAGGTTTTTAAGGTTTTTTCTTCGTATTCCATGAAAATCTAAGGGATGAGGGTGACGACTCCAATCCTTCCGATTTATCCAGAGAATCGATCATACGGAGAAGAACAAAGATATCTACAAAGTTTCATAAGCTTTGGTTGCTGCACGTCCCTGTAAAGCTTGAAGAATGCCGTCGATATCAGAGCAGAGAAAGAGTATTGGATTGAAGACAGAGTGAACCAGAGCAGTGGTTTTGTGAGAAGATTGGCGGGGATTACGGCTAAGACGGTTATCAAAAGCCTAATCCCCGGCTCAGAACACGGATTAAAGAAAAACATAAAAGTGTTCATCAGACAGATCGCCTCCACCGCCATACTTTGAGGCGAATTGTTTCCTCAACCACCACAGTGCCACCTATTGCCTCAGAACGATCGGTCAGAGGCCGAATTTATTGAACAAGATCAGATACTATGCCTCGGAACAACCAAGAAGTTATTTCTGCACCAGATTTTATTCCAGGATATTGGCAGAATAGCCCTAATAGTATGCGGAGCCTCAAAGGCCAACAAAAGCTCTCTTCGAGCTTACTTCTAAGTATAAACACATTAATGCAATGTAACACCTGTAGAATTTCTTCATCGAACCTCACGGGGTCAGGAAGACATTAATTCTGCATTGATTGTGTTTGAGATCTTTTTATCAGATCTCACCTCCTCATCCTTCTATAAATACTCCAGAAGAAGATGAGTGAGAGGTTGGATTAGTTGGTTGTCAATGTAATTGCTGAAGCGCTGTAGCTGTTTCTGAGTGGAAAACTCTTGACTGTAAATAGTGGTTTCATGGGCCCTTGGAGCTCTACTTGTAACAGATAGATTAGGTTGTGAAGAGAGGTGAATTAAAACATTGGATTTGAAGATTGTAACCGGTTTGAAGCAATCAATACAAGCTGATTTATGGGATCCTGGTCTATGCTGATGGTGATGTTATTCTCATTGTAACTTGTCATTTTATTTCTGTTTTCGATTTGTTTTCATTTTTCACTGTAAAGAACAGTTTAAACAGTGTTAGAGTTTTATGTGCATCAGTGACCTTCTCTGGCTGAAAAATCTTTATCCCAATGTTTTCTTCTAATTTTGTTATTTAGAAATGATTTAATTCAGTCTAAGCACAGAGATGATGGCGTTCCCTCATCTTTTCGTCACTGCTGAATGTCATTTTTAAATGTTACTTTCATTTATGTTGTGGAAGGAATGAATTGAGGAAATCAAAGGTTAGCCCTGAGTCCCTTTCTTGTTTTCTCAACTATTTGTCTGTTTCCCTTAGGATGTGTCAAAAGCTGACTAGTTTCAAAGTACTTATCAGATCTTGGGCCATTCTGTGTTATCTTGGTGATTGTCTTGGAAGCAACTAAGTAAAGAAGAACTAAGATGAGGAGAAAGGTGAGCCATGCCCGCTAGTTTCTGCTCCAAAGGTTGCCTTCAAGTTTCCCTTTGTTTTAATCTGTTTTCTATTAGAAGTGTATCAAAGGCTGGATAGTTTCAAAGTACTTACCAGATCCTAGTTTGCTTCTATGTTTTTCTTAAGTGCCTGGTCAAAGGCTGGCTAGTTTCAAAGTACTTACCAGATCCTGGGCTGCTCTTTGTTCTGCATCTGTTAAATTCCCTTTCTTTTTGTATCATTCCATTCCATAAATCAAACTTCAAAGAGATCCTTAGGCCTAGATGACTTGCCCCATAGATTACTCTTGAACCTGGTTGTTTCAATTAAATTCTCTTATGCCTCCATAGCCCAATGGATTGAAAACTTGCCATCATCTTTCTTTAGAATCAAACCTTATTTTGTTCACTTGCAACTTCTCACCTTTGAACCTATTTGCATATAGATCTTTCCGTCTCACAGCAACTATGTTCAACCATCTGAGAAAACCAAACAAAACCCTTGGCCTTCATAACTAGCCTAATATCATCACCCTAAACTTCAAAGACAATATCCATCTTTGTACATATTGGAGAGATCCCTCTCCGGATTCAGGAGGGCTAGATCCTAGAATCCCAAAGTTGGTTGAAATGATGTTAAATCTGTGATCAGACTTTGCCAATCTTGCTTGTTACAGAGACCTAACATTTCTGGCGACTCCGCTGGGGAAAAACCCAGAGTCTTTTGCATTCAAATCTATTTCAAATATATTCGTAAAGAAGCTTGCGTTGGGGTTCATAGAGCACTTGCTTTATTAGCCAGCTTGAGCCACTAGGAACTAACATTTCTGGCGACTCCATTGGGGACTCCTTACCCAGAATCTTCATACAACATCTTGAGAGTAAAAAGCAGCCTTTCCAAGCACTACCAAGAAAATGGTAATTAAGATGAAGATCAATTGAATCAGTGACAAACTAGGTCAATCCTAGGATTCTTTTAAGTTTTTATCTAACCTTGGAAAATCAGCTAGCTTATCCATAAGGATAGACTGTCTTTGTTTCATAACCGTAGCTAAGTTTTGAGGCAGAGTTAGGACATTCTTTTAAACCACAATATAGACAACTCAGGAAATACCAAAAACATTTCAGATTGGTAGTAAAACACTAGTTTTGATATCTTGTCTACGTCTTTGATGTGTTTTACCCTATGCTCTTAGAAAGAGTCTGGAAAGGGCCAGGTAGCCTCTGGATCTCATCCTCTTTTAGGGGTGACATATCTGGTGAATGCCCTCCCAGTCAATCTCTGGTTAGAGTTTGTTGTGTTTCGAGATATCTCTGAAAAGGAATGTTTCATAAACACTGTGGTGGACAGTGTACTCCTTGGAAAATACTTTGAGCCTTCCACCTGGCGACTCCACCATCCTGAACAGACCTTAAGACTCCACTGGAAAGGACCCTTATCATTATAAAATCATTCAAATTCAGTTAAAGGACTGCAGGATTCGAATTGAGAAAAAAAATTAGTTAACCATCTAAATATTGTCATATCTGGTTGAACTTTTCTTGTTTTGATTGGGTCTAATCACATAAACATTGTGGCTCCTAAAAAGATTCACACTAGAGCCCATCCTGACCCAGATCCTCCTGAAATAGTTGATAACCCAGAAAGAATTCTTAGGAAGTCTCCTAGGATACAATCCTCAACTATCTTCAGACCACCCCTAAGAGCCAATTCAGTCCCTGAAAACCTTTCAACTCTTCATGAATCACAAATTGACTTATTAAAACCATTCAGAACTAGGTCATTTGGTGATTTAGATCAGTTAGATTCTGAGCCTACCCTTTCATCTCCCGAAACCAGTGAGACTCTTGGGAATAGAGAATCAACACCTCCTGATTTACATTTCTTACATAATCTAGGTGTCTCTCATCCGAGATCAGCTCAGAGATCTACTGCTGTTCCATCCACCTCTGTTCATCTTTCACCCACTGTTCAAACCACTCCACTTCAACCCACACCTCCTCTTGTAAATACACCCCCACCACATATCATGGCAGCATGGTATGCTCCCTTAGTCCTTCCTATACCATTAGTCAACCTTCCACAGGACTATCAGTCCAAAATTCCATTATATGATGCTAATAATACCATATCAGCATCTCAGCATGTGGACAAGATGAATGACTATTTTGACAGAAATGAAATTGATAATGAATCTGTCAAAATCAGATTGTTTGCTCAAAGTTTGGGGGGAGAAGTGAGAAAATGGTTTAAAGGTTTAACGCCCCACAGTATTAACGATCTCCAAGCCTTCCATAAAACATTCTTAAACAAATGGGAAGTAAGGAAAAACCCTCTCCAAGTCCTTGCCGACTATAACAATCTCCATAGGAACCCTGGGGAAAGTGTACAAGCTTATTGTACCAGATTCAACAGTCTATATAATGCACTTTCCCCTGAACTGAAACCTCCTCAGGGATCAGCCTTAAACAAATTTCCGGAAGGGTTTGATCCAGACATGACATATTCGCTCAGAGAAAGAGTCTTTGCAACCCTTGAAGATATGCAAAGAGGTGCTCTTTCTGTGGAGGTGAACCTCATGGAGAAAAGAGCAAGGATGAAAACTGAAAAGAGAGTATCTTTTAGAGAGGAATCCACCCCTTCTACTTCGAGCTCAAAGATGGAAAGAATGATGGAAGAAATGATGAAGAAAATGAACATTCTAGAGAGAGCACAAGCAATTCTAAATCAAAATGCTCCTCAAAACAGAAACCAAAACCAGAATCAGAATCTTAGAAGAAATCAGCCTCCAAACAGACCCAGGGAAGATGATCAGCAGGTCATTCCTCCCTTTCATCAGAACTTTTTAAGTAAGGTTGAACAAATAGATCAAATAACAGAGGAAGATGATATAAACTTATTTGGGGTAGATGATGATGACTTTGAGGTTCATTATGATAATAAACAAGGTCTTTATACACCTTATGATGACAGAAGAAATGATACTGAGAATAGCTATCAAAACATGGAGAACGCCGTCACAGAGCCTTTAAGGGAATATGAACTCAGAAGTAGATCTAATCAACAAACCCCCAACAATAAAACCTCTGACAAACCTTCTCAAAACAGCACTGCAACCAAGTCTAAAACAATCAAACAAAAGGACAAAGCGGTGGCTGTCGATTCTGGTAATGATAAAGAGAAAGACACTCAAAACATCGAAAAACAGAGTGCAAACATTAGTAGTACTAGCACCTCAGTTAGTACTCCTGGTAGAACAACTGTTCCAATTGTAGATAAACCAAATCAACAAGCTGTTATTGCTGATAAAGTGGCAGTAAACAGGGCTGAAGTCAATGCTTTGAAGAATCAAAACCTTTTCAGCCTAGAACAGGAAATCTCAAAGATCAAAATCTCTGTTCCTTTGACTAAGTTAGCTGCCCAACACGTATATAGATCCAAAATTTTGAAGGCTTTAAACTTAGAAGATAACGAAGATACTCTCAATCTTAGTGATGACCAACCAGAGCTTATTTTTGGTCCAAAGATTGAAGGAAAGTTCCAAGAAGGTCATGTCCCTCCCTTTTATGTAAGCTTAAACATTCATGACAAAATTCTCCGTAATGCTATGCATGACTCAGGTGCTTCCCATAATTTAATGCCAAAAGCTGTAATGGAAGGCCTGGGTCTTGAAATTACCAGACCTTACAAAGATCTGTACTCTTTTGACTCAAGCAGAGTTAAGTGTCTAGGATTGATTAAAGACCTCTGTGTTAATTTAGCCCAAATTCCAGCCAAATGTTTAGTCATGGATGTTGTTGTGACTGATGTCCCCCCAAAGTATGGAATGCTTTTATCAAGGTCTTGGGGGGCTAAGTTACAGGGGACCATGCAAATGGACATGACCTATGCAACTATCCCCGTCTTCAATCAAACTAGGAGGCTTTATAGGGAATCCCACATGCAGTACACAGTAACAAGTTAGGATCGGCCCCAAAACTCCCCTCTCTATGCTATAAACACGAGCCTTGATTCTTTTATCATGTTCAATGATGAAGCACTCACAGAACAAATTGTTTCAATAGAATCGATGGTTGAAATAAAAGAGGGGGAACACAACGTTAAAATGCCGAAACGGTCTATTGTGTCTGAAGATCCTAGCAAACTTAACACAGACCTTGAGCTCCAAGTTATCAATCCTTTGAGCTTAAAACTTCACAGTCAGAAAGACAGTCCTCAACCCGATGAGAAACTTGAGGAATCAAATGATACCACGTCCATTCACCAAACTGAAAATCTGCCTCTCTGGACTATGTATTTTGACGGGTCATGCACCAAAACAAATGCTGGTGCAGGTGTCTGGATCACTAACACTGAAAACAATCATACAGAATGTATCTCATGCAAATTAAACTTTCAGTGTTCCAACAACATAGCAGAATATGAATCCCTTCTCTTAGGCTTGCATCTTTTGAAAAAATTAGGTGCCAAGAGAATCGATGTATATGGGGATTCTGAATTAATCATTAGGCAAGTCAATGGGGAGTACAATGCAAATCACCCCATACTTAGGGCCTACAAGAATGATGTCATTGATCTTTTGAGAACATTTGAGGAGTACACCTTATCTTTTGTCCCAAGAAAAAGAAACATTGCAGCCCACAATTTAGCCTTTGCTGCTAGAACCTGCCCAATGCTGTATGATGACACCTCTCAGATAAAATTCAGACTAGCTATACCAGATAACAAGAAATATTGGCAGGTATTTGATGGAGATAAACAAATAGAAGACTTCATGCAATTCAGAAATGAGTTTGAACCCCATAGTTCAGATTCAGACTATGATACAGACTACAGTGAAGAAAATTTTCTTGGTGAAGAAGAATCATCTCCACAGCTGGTAGATATGAACCTTCAGACTATCACATCTACACACCAAACAGAATTAAGCGCAAAACCTGAAACAGAAGAAATGGAAACTCTGCATTCTAGTACTGATAGTCTGCCCAAGGGTTTGGCCCCTCTAGAAGAACTGTTTGATTTTGATGATGTGGCCAACAAACCAAAACTAGAACCTGTGGAAACTGAAGTGGAGGAATGTAATATAGGCAGTGAGGAAAAACTGAGATTGATCAAACTGTCTAAAACTCTACCAACTCACATTAAAATCAAATACTTAGAGCTGTTTAAAGAATTTTTTGATGTTTTTGCATGGAGTTACGAAGATCTTAAATCCTATGACACTGAAATAATACAGCACAAAATCCCTCTTAAAGAAAACCAAAAACCATTCAAACAAAAACTGCGCAGAATCAACCCTGTCCAGTTGCCATTGGTTAAAAAGGAAATTATGAAGATGCATGATGCTGGCATTATTGTCCCTATTAGATATTCTGAGTGGGTATCTAATCTGGTGTCAGTTAGGAAAAAGACTGGAGAAATCAGGCTTTGTATAGACTTCAGGAATTTAAACAAAGCTTCATTAAAGGACAATTACCCTTTACCCAAGATGGATCATATTTTGCAAAGGGTGGTAGGGTCTAAAATAATTTCTTTGCTGGATGGCTATTCAGGGTATAACCAAGTCCTAGTCCACCCTGATGATCAATTAAAGACAACTTTTACTACACCCTGGGGCACTTTCATGTATGTGAAGATGCCTTTTGGTTTAATGAATGCTGGGGCAACCTTTCAGAGAGCCATGGACATAGCATTCTCGGAAGAATTGGGCTTCTTCATCATTATCTATCTTGATGATGTAACTGTGTTTTCAAAAACAGATGAAGAACACTTAGAACATTTGAGGAAAGTTTTCGAGAAGTGCAGAAGGTTTGGGATATCCTTGAACCCCAAGAAAACATTATTTGGTCTCCAAGAAGGTAAGCTTCTTGGGCATATCATTTCAGAGCAGGGCATAAAGATAGATCCCATGAGGATTGAAGCCATATTGCAAATATCCCATCCTCATAATATCAAAGAGTTGCAGTCTTTCATAGGGAAGATTAACTTTTTGAGAAGGTTCATCCCCAACTTGGCTGAGCTCCTTAGAAATATCACAAACATGTTGAAGAAGGAGCAAGGGGTAAAATGGACCACAGAAGCAAAGACATCCTTTTAATTTCGATGAAACAAAAGCAGCTAACGAAAACACCAGTTCTCATAAGTCACGATTTCTCGAAAGATTTTTTATATCTTCTCATTTACCTTGAGCCTTTGCAGCTGCTGGCCCTTTTCGAAAAATCACAGACGAAAACAACCCATTGCATTCTTATGGCGATGAGGATGCCCCTCTGAGGTATAACATTATGGAAAAACAGGCTTTTGCTTTGGTAAAAGCTTTAAAGGACTTCAGGGTATACATCCTTCATTCACACATCATTGCCTTTGTCCCAAATTCAGTCGTGAAAGACATCCTAACCCAGGATCCAGATGGTAAGAGAGGTAAGTGGATTGCTGTTATTCTTGAATATGATTTAGAGATTAAACCCACTAAGCTCATCAAAGGTCAGGGTCTAGCCAGGTTAATGGCTGAATCAAATTGTGAAGTTCTTGATATTAATATGATTAATGCTTTAATTGACCAAGAAGAATTCTCAACTCCCATTGTTGAAGATCATTTTACGAGTTCTCCTTGGTATACTGATATTGTTTATGTTTTGCTTAATTTAAACACACCTCCTGGTTTATCCAAAACAAAGGCAAGATTCCTAAAGTTAAAAGTTGTAAACTATTGCATTATTGATAAATTTCTTTATTGGAAAAATGCTAGTGGTATATTGCTTAAATGTTTGCCTGAGTTTGATGCAGAAAAGGTTAAGCAGGAATTCCATGGGGGAAGGGGAGAGTGCTTGGAGAGGCCATTTGTCTGCGGAAAGTCAACGACGGCAAAATTTGCAGGGGCTGGTTTCTATTGGCCTACTCTTTTTCCTGATGTACATAAACTGGCAACCACTTGCCATAAATGCCAATTGTTCGAGGGCAAGAGAAAATTGCTACCCCTTCCTCTGCATCCAATTACTGTTGAAGCCCCTTTTCAACAGTGGGGACTTGAATTCATAGGAGAAATCCACCCACCATCCTCTGCCCAACACCGGTGGATCCTTACTGCCATAGACTACTTCACTAAGTGGATAGAAGCCATTCCATGTAGACATGCCAATGATTCAGTTATCATAAAATTCATAGAAACCAATATCCTTTCCAGATTTGGCTGTCCTACCAAAATCATTACAGATAATGCTGCAGAATTTGGGTCAAAGAGAATGGTAGAATTCTGTCATAAATACCAGATAACATTGGCGCACTCCACAGCCTATTACCCTCAAGGTAATGGACTTGCCGAGTCTTCCAACAAAAGCTTAGTTAACATAATAAAGAAACTGTTGGAGGACAACAAGAAGTCTTGGCACATAAAGCTGGTCCATGCACTGTGGGTTGACAGATTAACATTAAAGAAATCCATTGGTATGTCACCCTTCCAGCTTGTATATGGTACAGATGAAATTTTTCCTATGACAGCAATTATTGCAGGTTGTAAGAGATTAATTCAAAATTACGGTGATGACATAATCGATATCTAGATAAATGAGACCATCCCATCTTAATGAGCAGGGAGGAAATTATTACAACATTACGGAAACGAACAATATAAAGATATTTAACAGAAGAACAAAAGCCAGCAATTTCAAAATTGGGGACAAGGTCTTAAAGTGGGACTCAAAGAGGGAAGACAAGGGAAAGCATGGTAAATTTGACAATCTGTGGCTTGGCCCTTACTCCATTCATTCAGTTGCTGGGAACAATGCATTTTTCTTACAAGAGCTGAATGGAGCGGAATTGTTTGGGGGTCCTGTCAATGGCAGGATGCTTAAACATTACCTTTCTTAAGATATTCTATGTTTTGTTCCCTTTTTACCTTTTCCATTGTAAATACTTCATCCATCATTTGTATTCAAAGTTATGAAAAATTAAAAAAATACAAAAAACAAAGAAAGAAAGAAAAGAGGGCAGAAATGAAACACAAGAAAGGAAAGGCCCCATGCCAAAAAGAGAAATGAATTTGAAAGTGTGCAAGCTTAAATGCCACTCCTTGAAACACACTTCTAATTGGTCAAACTGTTTAATCTTGACTAATTAGCTTTCAATTTTCTGCTGATAGGATAGCAAATTTGATTTTACTTATTTATTTAATCTTGGCTTATCGGTAGATAGATTAGGGTAAAAATGATGGTTCAAACAAACTCAAAATGCGACTTCCACCTATTTCAATGCATTTCCAGAAAACTTATCCGATTTCTGATCAGAAGGAAAAGACTGGATTTCTAGTCCTTTCAAGCACGAACGGAGAAACTTGAAGATAGCTCGAGAAGAAAAACGAGCTGTGAATGAGAAAATATGAAAATTACCAAAGATCTTAAGCCTTCTGTTTTGATTTTCAGTTTTCTGCAAATAATAATCTATGTGCAGCCTGTCTTTATGCCATAGATCATAGCAATTCGAACAGCTCAATCTTGACTTGGCTATTTTTAAATTTCCGCTGTAGAATTTAGTGAATAAAAGTTTGTTGGATTGTTTAATCCCAACAAACAATAGAATAGGTACAGGAATATCTGAGCTCAACTGTTTAATCTGAGTTCAGGGAGAAATAAGGAGTAGAAGTAGATTAGATTTCCTGCTTTCAAAAGAATAAAATGTTGTGTTAAGAGTTTGCCAATCCAAGTGCACTCTGATGAAGAAAAAATGTTAGATCAGTAGGATTGGGGTAGGTAGTAGTTGTATTGATGAAATTCATCTCTCTTTCATGACTGACATTATTTTGTCCAGAAGAAAAGCAAGAGCAAGTGATGGATCAGACACCAGTCATCATCCCAGAGAAACCAAGCCTGAATTCTTGATGCCTTCAAGAAGGCACCATCCCCAAGTGGAGCCACTGTTAGCCACCTATATTTTTCAATTATATCAGTTGGTGGCTAAATATTCTTTGCAGCCTTCAAGAAACAAATTCAATCCTGAAACTTGTTGGTGCTTGAAGTCTATTTGGTAAGATTCTAAACTACTGGTTGGTTCTACATACTTTTCCTCCTCTCTGCCTCTGATGTTCCATGAAAATCCTAATCGAATATTGCTGCATCCTCCTCCTTTTTCCTCTCCCCTTCTTCCATCTTTCCCTCATTTCTTCAAGTCCCCTTTCATCCATAAAAACCCCATCAAACCCTTTTATAGTCCTTACCCCTCCAATAATCTCATATCCTAAGGGTAAAAACTCACTTTTTGACCTATTGGAACCTTTCTCCTCTTGCAAAAATCATTCAAAAACCATAGAAAAACATACGTTTCTATGCGTTAGGCTTTAGCCCCTCAGGCTAAGCTCCTTCTTTCTCTCCATCCATATGTCCCCACGCCAGAACCGTGTGCTAAGACCGCCAGGCGCTTAACCCTCAGAAATAATTTATTACCCGAAAACATTGAAAACCTTTGTAAAACGCAAAGTCGGGTTTATTTTATTTTTCCACCAAAGAAAATCATATTAAAACTCAGCCGTCGATCTGTCCCACGGATCAACGGTGCGGAGTGTACCCCTCATCTGGTGGACCCCCCTTCACCGCGTTGTTTTTCATTTCCACCGGTTTTGTGCCCGCACCACCTTTCGTCCGGGAGTGGTTTTATACAGTCGGCCAACGATCCCACACACTCGCTGACACATGTTCGCCACTTCATCCCAAAACCGCCGTGCCATGTCTATTTCCCGCGCGTTAAACCTCGCCCTATGGCCATGCAGCGGGATTCATCCCCGCCGTCGGATCTAGGCCCTCCCATCCGACGGTCCCTGGTCGCCTTTCCCGCTCACCCTTTAATGAATTCGCCCGCCCGATTAAATCTTCCCTGGCGCGTTTAAAGGCCAATCCCCACTGTCGATCTCTGTAGATCGACGGTCTACATTCACTCTCCCGATTCCATTGTACAGTCCACCTTTTTCCCCGTTGACTGTTCAGAACACCCCCGACCGTTGATCGCCATACGATCAACGGCTCTGATCGCTCCTTTCTCCCGCACGCCTTCCGATGCAGTCTATCCATATAACGCAGGAATTCCTCATTTTTCTTGTATTTTGCAGGTTTTAAGGTTTTTTCTTCGTATTCTATGAAAATATAAAGGATGAGAGTGACGACTCCAGTCCTTCCGATTAATCCAGGGAATCGATCATACGGAGAAGAACAATGATATCAACAAAGTTTCATGAGCTTTGGTTGCCGCACATCCCTGTAAAGCTCGAAGAATGCCATCGATGTCAGAGCAGAGAAAGAGTATCAGATTTTGAAGATAGAATGAACCAGAGCAGCAGTTTTATGAATAAATTGGCGGGGATTACGGCTAAGACGGTTATCAAAAGCCTAATCCCCGGCTCAGAACACGGATTAAAGCAAAACCTAAAAGTGTTCATCAGACAGATCGCCTCCACCGCCATACTTTGAGGTGAATTGATTCCTCAACCACCACAGTGCCACCTATTGCCTCAGAATGCTCAATCAGAGGATGAATTTATTGAACAAGATCATATATTATGCCTCGGAACAACCAAAGAAGTTATTAATGCACCGGATTTGAATGACAGAATGTTTGCAGAGTAACCCTAACAGTACGCAGAGCCTCAAAGGTCAACACAAGCTCCCTTCGAGCTTACTTCATCAGTGTAAACACATTAATGCAATATAACACCTGTAGAATTTCTTCATCGAACCTCACGGGGTCAGGAAGACATTAATTCTGCATTGATTGTATTTGAGATCTTTTTATCAGATCTCACCTCCTCATCCTTCTATAAATACTCCAGAAGAAGATGAGTGAGAGTTTGGATTAGTTGGTTGTCAATGTAATTGCTGAAGCGCTGTAGCTGTTTCTGAGTGGAAAACTCTTGACTGTAAATAGTGGTTTCATGGGCCCTTGGAGCTCTGCTTGTAACAGATAGATTAGGTTGTGAAGAGAGGTGAATTAAAACATTGGATTTGAAGATTGTAACCGGTTTGAAGCAATCAATACAAGCTGATTTATGGGATCATGGTCTATGCTGATGGTGATGTTATTCTCACTGTAACTTGTCATTTTATTTCTGTTTTCGATTTGTTTTCATTTTCCACTGTAAAGAACAGTTTAAACAGTGTTAGAGTTTGCTGTGCATCAGTGACCTTCTCTGGCTGAAAAATCTTTATCCCAATGTTTTCTTCTAATTTTGTTATTTAGAAATGATTTAATTCAGTCTAAGCACAGAGATGCTGGCGTTCCCTCATCTTTTCGTCACTGCTGAATGTCATTTTTAAATGTTACTTTCATTTATGTTGTGGAAGGAATGAATTGAGGAAATTAAAGGTTAGCCCTGAGTCCCTTTCTTGTTTGCTCAACTATTTGTCTGTTTCCCTTAGGATGTGTCAAAAGCTAACTAGTTTCGAAGTACTTATCAGATCTTGGGCCATTCTGTGTTATCTTGGTGATTGTCTTTGAAGCAACTAAGTAAAGAAGAACTAAGATGAGGAGAAAGGTGAGCCCTGCCCGCTAGTCTCTGCTCCAAAGGTTGCCTTCAAGTTTCCCTTTGTTTTTAATCTGTGTTCTATCAGAAGTGTATCAAAGGCTGGCTAGTTTCAAAGTACTTACTAGATCCTAGTTTGCTTCTATGTTTTTCTTAAGTGCCTGGTCAAAGGCTGGCTATTTTCAAAGTACTTACCAGATCCTGGGCTGCTCTTTGTTCTGCATCTGTTAAATTCCCTTTCTTTTTGTATCACCCCATTCCATAAATCAAACTTCAAAGAGATCCTTAGGCCTAGATGACTTGCCCCATAGATTACTCTTGAACCTGGTTGTTTCAATTAAATTCTCTTATGCCTCCATAGCCCAATGGATTGAAAACTTGCCATCATCTTTCTTTAGAATCAAACCTTATTTTGTTCACTTGCAATTCTCACCTTTGAACCTATTTGCATATAGATCTTTCCGTCTCACAGCAACTATGTTCAACCATCTGAGAAAACCAAACAAAACCCTTGGCCTTCATAACTAGCCTAATATCATCACCCTAAACTTCAAAGACAATATCCATCTTTGTACATATTGGAGAGATCCCTCTCCGGATTCAGGAGGGCTAGATCCTAGAATCCCAAAGTTGGTTGAAATGATGTTAACTATGTGATCGGACTTTGCCAATATTGCTTGTTACAGAGACCTAACAGATAGTAAAATCTTAAATCCTCCACCTGGCGACTCCACAATTCCTAAATGATTAAAAGAATCCACTGGTGATCAGTAGGCCGTTGATTATCTTTGTTTTCACAAGACTCCACTAGGAGACCAGTCACATTACAACATCTTCCATGCTAAAGACCCAGTCACTCCACTAATGGAAGACTCTAAGAAATTTGCAGAAATGGAGCCCAATCCCCTTGAAGAGTTTCATTTTCGAATATCAAGGATTCTGGAAAAACTTAGAAGCAAGGACCTTCCAGAGGCTTTCTTTTCTAGCTCAAGATTCAATAATCAACCCAAACTTAAGAAAGTTTTTTCTAGAAGTGCTAGTTGAAAGGTATGAAGCTGAGATCGAAATATTGAATTCACAAGAGCAATCATACCAATTCAGGGACCTGAGAGCCTTTTTGGAAAGTCTCTCTCCCCCTAAAAAAGAAGAGATTCCTCTGCCTTTTGACATGCAGAGAGAAGATGATCAGGCTTTCAAGAGCCACAATGAAGATGCAGTGGAAAATGCAGTAATCAAAGCTGTCCAGGATGAAGAAAACCTACCAGTCATGGGAGTCCTGAAAGAAGAAAGTGTACATCATGTGTTCATTGATCCTATGGAAGAGTATATGGAGGCCCTGATTAGCTCGAAGTCTCCAGCATTGATTCTTCATAGGGGCCAGATTCATCAGAAGCGGTCACCACTGGTGGTGACCTCAGTTTTGAAGAACCACATGTAGAGCACCCTATGGTTATCTCTGACAAGCAGTCAGTTCTTCTTCCCTTTTTTGTTACTGCTTGACTGGCTGCACTGGCATTATTGTATCAGTTAGAACATCAGTGATTTCCAAGTAGAGTAGAGTAGGTAGGAAAGCTAAATTAAGCTCAGCCTGTGAGCATGTAGTTAATTTTTTTCAATTTCTACAAATTCCAACAAGCCAGACAGTCTAATCCTGGCTTGACTGTTTTTAAATTTCTGTCTTAGAATGTAGAGAAGAAATCTTCTAGACAGTTTAATCCTAACAGATATTAGTTTAGGTAGAGAAGTTGTGAGGCCAACTGTTTAATCTGGTCTCATGGAGCTATAAGGGTAGAAATAGAATAGGTTTATTTTCTTGTTTGTAAAAAAATTGATGATGTAAAGGGTCTGCAAGTCCAAATGCACCCAGAAGAAAAAATGTTAGGACAATAGTATGGGTAGGTAGTTGTTTGGGAGAATAATACTGCTGATATGATGTATTCATGATTTGTGGCAGCTGATCCAAGAAAGAAAAAGATGTTTCGAGCACTACGCATCAGGCCTACACCAAAGATCATTTTGTGAATTCTTGACACCTTCGAGAAGATGCCATCCCCATGTGGAGCCACTGTTAGCCACCTATGAATTTTTTGACAAGCAAACAGGTGGCTAAAATGTTTTTGAGCCTTCAAGAAATACATTTCCTCTGAAAACATATCATTCTTGAAGCCTCCATGTGTATTTTTCCCTTTGAACAATCTTCACTGTTGTTTCCATGAAAAAATCCTCTCTGTTTGTGGAAGAATTTTGCTCAAAGAGGCCTCCATCTGCCCATTTTTTCCTCTCAAAAAGCCCACTTTTCATCCCCTTTTCCCCTCACAAATTTCCTCTCAAAATCCCTCATTAACCCTCTAATTCATCCTAAAACCTTTTTTAAACCTCATAATACCTTTTGTTTGGTTTAATAGCCCTTATTCCCTCTACCGAAACCTCCTTTTGGTCTTAAAAAGCATTAAAATTAAGCGAAAAACCCCCTTTTTTCATTATAGGCTTTAGCCCCTTTCGGCTAAGCCCCTTAACCACTTCCCCACCATCCGACTGGGCACCAGAACCAAGCACTAAGGCCTGGGTGCTTATCATAATTAGACCGTTCGAGTGAGCACATTTTCTTTATTATGCTTACTTTTCCCGATGCGATGAGCTTTGGTCCATCGACCTCCATTTCGAATCCCCACCATTGATCTTTCAAGATCTAACAGCCAACGCTGATCCCAGTCTCTACCCATCTTTTTCCTTTATTTACCCCCCCCCCCCCCCGATGGAGTTCAGACCATCGATCTGTCTTCAGATCGGACGATGGTTGCTTAATCTCACCGTCGCAAGGCCCAATCCCGTCGCATTTGACCTTCGCTGATTGGCGAGTCCCGATTTGATCTGAGTCATCCATCTCGCATGATCCAATAGTATAGATTACTACTCACCCCACTCATTTTCCCCCGTCCTTCTCCTCGCCGTTTTAATCTCCACCGTTGATCCCCTTTGCGATCCAATGGCTAGCGCTTAATCTCTCATCACCAATCGGAAGATCTAAGTATGCAACCCTCTGGCTCCCCCGATTGCGATCCTCTGATTCAATCATGACCATCTGTTCGATCTGGATCAACGGCCTACATTGCATTGCGCCCTCCACCATATTTCTTCATCGGAACCTCTATTAACTTCATCCTTTAACCTCCGTCTTTGATCTCCTCCTGAGATCCAATGGTCCAAAGCTAATCGCCCTCTGCCTGCCGAGTCCCACCATCTAATGCGCTCGAATTTCATTCATTTTCATTTTTTTTCTTTGTAGATAACCCAAACGTAAACTTTGGGTTTTAACATTAAATTCTGTTTCTTCCGCTTAACCTTCTAAAAGGACTTCCTGATGGATCTCGACCGTTGATCTCCGATGTCTGTTCTAATCGAATGGCCTGCAACCATTTTCACACCAAACCTTCATTTACTTTGTTCTTCACCATTCCATAGTGATTTTCACTGTTTCTTCACCCACATCCATCATTCCTCCAGGCCTTCGCATCTATCTCCCACCTCTCCCCTGGATTTTATAATTGGTTTATTCCATTGTGCAGGGGTTACAAAGCGAAGAAATTCACTCTAGCTCCATAGTCGCAGTCACTATGACTGAGAGCGCAGAGACGCCATTATAGCAGTGGCCAAGTGAATTAGCAGAGACTGATTAGAGGGGTTAAAGCTTGTTGTTGAATATCTAACGCTTTAATCCTGTGTTCAAAAGAATAATACACAGTTTGAAGACTTAAGAGCACATTAACGAGTCATATCTGTGTTTCAACATCAGCAGGACGTTTTTTCTCAGAGAGTACACCTTCCCACAGAAGTCTCCATGACTCCTCGATCTCTTAAAAGCCATTTCACTGAAAAAATATTCTAGGCTGTCAGGACATTAGTCACGGTAGTATGGAGACCTACAGACCTTTCCATCCCGGTTACTTATTTCAGAAGGCTACATAGAGTACCAGACAGCCAGAAAAGGAATTCAAAGAACACATCCGAGGTCAATATCGACCTGACAAAGACTCCCAGACCATACTGCAGAGTACATACAGCAACGCAGATCCATTAATTAGAGTGGGCACAAACTCTTTCTCCACTCTGTCTTAATGAGTGCTAAACACCATGTTAAACACACACATGGTGTATGAGAAAGATAAACATACACACAACAAGAAACTAAACACACAATTAAGGATAAGCATGCAACTCTCTTATTTTTCCATTATACATGATGTACATTTATAGTACAGTGGTGTGACTCTTGGTTTGACATTCGAAGTTCACTTGGACTCCATTGTGACTTTTCACATTCCACACCTACCCATGGAAGATTAGGTGTTCCAACATTCCCCCCCTTAATGCGAAGGGGTATGTGTGAGTCCAAGAAGAGAGTTGTAATAAAAATCTGCAAAGTATACATGGCAGCACTTGGGCTAAATCAACTCTCTAAAATGTTGGCAAAAAGAGGTGGTTTAAGGATGACCACCAACACTAGAACGCAATACTTGTTGCAGTTCCCAAAAATCTTCCAAAATTGGCAAGAAGATGAAAGCTTATGCTAGAGGAATTGTCTCTCATAAAAAAGGGAGACCTTCAACCTAAAAGAAGGGAGGTCTACAACCTGTGATGGTTTAAGGATGAACAACAACACTGGAATGCTTGAAACATTTCCTAGAACTCAACCAAAGCTGGAAAGAAGCTGAAGGCTTCTGCTAGAGGAAGTGTCCCTCATTTATGAAAGGTAGACCTTCAACCTAAAAGAAGGGAGGTCTACAACCTGTGATGGTTTAAGGCTATCCACCAACCAAAGATGATGGTTTAAGGTTGTCCACCAACCGAAGGCATGCTCATGGGCATCCGTGTCTCTAGCTACAACTCTGAATTTGGAATGATGAATTTTGGCGTAGGCTCGCTTGAAATATTGTGTCTCTGGCTACAACTCTGAACATGGAATGAGAGATTGTGGCTCAGGCTTGCTTGATCTGACGTCGAAGCTTGTAGATGACCACCATTTTCCCCCCTTTCAGGGACAAGCTGAGATGATGGTGAAAACTCAGCTGCAAGTTTGCTCAATATTCGTGAACATGTTCTAACATGTGACTTAAACATCTTCTTGGCTGTTGATGCCCATTTCCAAGAAGCGATCCATCCAAGATGAATCTTTGTTCTTGAAGGAGGCTTGCTTCTGAAGCATATGTCTGAAGAATGGGTGTGCTGACCACAGTGCTTGCATGGATGAAGATCGAAACAGTGATCTTTCATATGGCCAACTCAATCACAGTGTTGGCATTTTACAATCTGTTGTTGTTGTTGTTGAAAATGCAACAAGATGATGGAGCTTAGTGAAAAGAAGTCGCCTTCACTAAGTGGGCCAGCAGGCTATTTTTGGCGCAAAGTCTATTTTTAGACTATGTCTATTTTTAGACATATGGATCATGGTTTATGAGCTGCAGGATGCTATTTATGGATGATTGGTAAAGTTGGTAAAAATATATGGACCTCTATTTTTAGACATTGGGCAGAATCTATTTTTAGACTGCCAGTCTAAAAATAGATCAGTCGAATATTATTAGCTCTTAATAATATTTGAACTATAAACATTATCTTATCCTCTTGGAGCACTTCAGTTTGATGCTTGGATGGCAAGTAAATTTGTGAAGGAAATACACTTTCACAGGTTAGTTGAGCTATTGCATGGTTGACTTGATTCAAGACTCATGTGGGATTTGGTGGAGTTGATGAAACAGGTTGGTGGAAGTTATGTTCGGTTTAACTTAGTTGAACTAGTTGTATTTAGTCTGCTGATAAATACCAGTAGTGAGTGAATTAATTAATTATTAATTAATTCACTAATTATTAACTCATCAAAAATCAACTAAAGGTACATCGGTTAACTACAGTGCATGGACGGTTCGGTGGAGACCAGTTCGGTGGAGACAGGTGTTAGAGGTGGGTGAAAGGAGTGAGTCTACTATCGGTTAAATATAGGCGGCCATGATTTGCACACACATTAGTGGAGGTGCCAACGTAGGGATTGTACGGTATAGCGATGGGATTCATTTAGATCTCATCATTATTCATCTTGGATTGTAGGTAGGCAGGCAGACTTGTGGAGGAGATTTGAACTTGTGACTTGTTCATATCTGAGCTAGTTTTGTGTGTAGCATGTGAGATAGTGCTGAGAGTTGTGAGGAGATTTGTGCTATGTATTGTTACATGTTCTCTATCATTATAATATATAGATAGTTGGGGGTTTTCAGCTGTATGCTTTCCCCATTACATACTGTGATATATGTGTGATTTCTTATGTTTTAATGTGCGCATGCGACTGCTTCTATTTCTGCATATTGATGATCAATTGTAGAAGAGGTTATGTATTATGAATGAATCTTAAATAGTGTGTAATCAGGATAATCTCGGTGAATAATTCAGCCATTATTAAAATTTCTACATGGTATCGGAGCAGAGATTGATCATCAGATCTATTATAGTGATTACAATTTATTTCAGTAGACAGAGTCTGTAAGCGGGCCAGGTAGCCTCTAGATCCATCCTTTCTTTGAAAGGTGATATATCCAGTAAATGCCCCTACAGTCAATCTCTGTGCTAGAAATACTTTGTTCTCACATATCAGGAGCGGTTTAGTTTTGAGCTGGTGGAATTCGAATTTTCAGTAGTGTGTTCATGGTGTCGAAGTCAAAATGTCTTTCAACGGATTGCGATTGGAGTATGCCCTTGAGGGCAGCTCGAATTATGTTGCATGGAAAGACAGGATGGAGGCGGTGTTAGATGACAATGGGTTGAAGGAGTTCATAGATGCTGAAGTCCCAAAGCCTACTGATGCTGCTCAAGTTGAGGCTTGGCAAAAGAAGACAGAAAAATGTCGAAGGATTCTGTTGGAGGGCGTGAAGGATCACATTGTATCCGGCCTGCATGGAAAAGATTCTCCATACTTGATGTGGAAAGCGTTGACAGATTTATTCCAAAGCAAGAGCGACCAAAGGAAGTTGGAACTCAAGGATAAACTCAGAAACATAAAGATGGAGAAAGACGACAGTATACCCAAGTACCTCACGAAGTTCACCTAATGTAGGGATGAACTGGGAAGTGTGGGGGTGACTATAGATGAGGAGGACTTGGTGGACTTGGCTCTCCTTGGTCTTCCGAAGAGTTGGAATTCCTATCAGGACTCTATCAATGGTTGGGAGAATTGCCAGGATGGGAGCAACTTTGGTCGGATCTCATGCAAGAGGAGATAAGGAGGAGTGCCAGGGACGGATCTTCATCAAAGGCATTTGATGAAGAAAATTATGCTTTGGCTGCCAAAGAAAAGAAGGGGAAGAGCAAGAAAGCTTCTCAGTCTGGTGCGAAAGGAAAGAAGAAGGACATGTCCAAGGTGAAGTGCTCTCACTGTCACCAGCACGGACATTATGCCACAAATTGTCCACAGAAGAAGAAAAATAAGCAGGCTGTTGGATCTGCAGCGGGAGAGGCCTTAGCCTCGCAGTTTGAGCTGGATTTTTCACTGATCACATGCTTGGTCTCAAGTGTGATGGGATCAGTATGGTTCTTGGACAGTGGTGCGTCTTTTCACATGACAGGAGATCGAGATTTGTTTTCTGATCTGGATAAGAAAGATCTTGGAGTGCACATTGAGATGGGTGATGATGGTAGATACAGTGCGACCGGTATCGGTACCATTTCCTTTAAGAGGGAGTCTGGTAAACCCTTCATATTGAAGGAAGTGATGCATGTTCCAGGATTGATGAAGAATCTTATCTTTGTGGCGATGTTAGAAGACAAGGGATATGATGTTGTCTTCAGGGAGGGAAAGGCTTTCCTGCGCAGTAAGACAACTGGAGAAACCCAGAAGATAGGGGTTCGAGTCAAGAACCTTTATCAATTGCAAGTAGATGGCTGCGCAACAATGGCATGCAAGGCAGAAGGAGTGGTGAGCCAGGATGATGGTGAGCTATGGCACCAAAGATTGGGCCACCTTCACCATGGAGCTTTGAAGATACTACAGTAGATTTATAATGGGCTTCCTAAGGGCACTCTTGCGGAGTCAGATCAGTGCAAGGGGTGTACCTTAGAAAAATTTGTGAAATCCATCTTTCACGAGAAGGATAGTCACGCTACGATGATCCTCGAGAGAATTCACACAGACGTGTGTGGACCTTTCTCAGTAGCTTCGACAGCAAATTACAGGTACTATGTGATCTTTGTTGATGATTTTTCTCGGAAGTGCTGGATCTTCTTCATGCAAAAGAAGAGGGAGACATACTCAAAGTTCTGTGAGTTTAAGGCACTGGTTGAGAAGGAATCGGGGAAGCAAGTGAAGGCTCTTAGGAGCGACAATGGTGGTGAATTCATCTCTGGCGAATTCAATGACTTTTGCAGCGCAGAAGGAATTCGGAGAGAGCTCATAGCACCTCATAACCCATAGCAGAACGGGGTTGCTGAGCGGAAGAATAGAATGATCGTGGGTGTTTCACGGGCGATGTTGCATGATCAGGGCCTACCCATTCACTTGTGGGTGGAGGCATGCAATACTGCAGTATATGTGCAGAACCATTGTCTACGAATCATGAAATTGCAGGAGGCATTTTCTGGTAAGAGGCCTGATATTTCCCATTTGAAGATTTTTGGTTCACCTGTTTACATTCATGTGACAAAGGATGCCAGGAAGAAGCTGGAGCCGACCGCAGAGGTTGGGATATTTGTGGGGTACACTGATACACCCCACAAATATTGTGTGTAGTTTCCAGACAGTTGCAAGACTGTTATGCAACGGGATATCAAATTTCAGGAGGAGAAAGCCATGAAGTGTTCACTTGAGAGGGAGCCACACTTGCATGCAGATGAGGAGCTATTAGTTCCTAAGGATGAGCTTTAGGATGTGGATCAGCCACAAGAGGGAGTTCATGGAGTGGGAGAGACCACTCATGCAGCGCCAACCATCAGAGGGCGGAAGCGCACTACAGAAGCTGAGCGACTGGCTCAAGATGCAGAGAAGGTTGTAGGACCACCTACAGCACAGCGCAGACAGAGATAGTCATCGGATCGGTACACTGGATACATGGCTCTTGTGAGAAAATGTGTCGTGACAGAGCCATCCTCTTTCGAGGAAGCTGTGGAGGACCCCGCATGGGTAGATGCCATGGTGGAAGAGTATGATTCCATTGTCAGAAACAGTGCATGGGAGATTGTCCCAAGGCCGAAGGGGAAATCAGTGGTGGGTTCGAGATGGATCTACAAAGTGAAGCAGGTGGATGACGGGAGTGTGGAGAAGTACAAGGCAAGATTTTTTTCCCGAGGCTTCTCACAGATAGAGGGGATCGATTATGAGGAGACCTTTGCACCTGTCGCAAGGTACTCCTCCATATGGACGATCCTAGCTCTCTCAGCGCAAATGGGGTGGCACATTCATCAGATGGATGTGAAGACTGCATTCCTCAATGGATTCATTGAGGAGGAGGTGTACATAGAGCAGCCCGAAGGTTTCGAGATATTCAGCAGCGAGTCGCATGTGTGCGGACTTAAGAGAGCGTTGTATGGGTTGAAACAAGCACCTCGTGCTTGGTACACATGGATAGACAATTATTTCACCGGACTTGGATTCTCCAAGAGTGAGGCGGATCCTAACCTGTACTAGATTGTGGTGGAGGGTAAGTTGCTGATCATTTTACTTTATGTAGATGATTTGATTTTGACGGGTGATGAGCTATTGATAATTTCATGTAAGGAGGATCTTGATAGAGAGTTTGAGATGAAGGACTTGGGCCTCCTTCATTATTTCCTGGGATTGGAAATTTGGCAGCACAGTGATGGACTGTTTGTTTCTCAGGGTAATTATGCCCGGGAGATACTGGAGAAGTTCAAAATGCATGGCTGCAAGCCTGTTGATACTCCTCTTCCTGGAGGTTGGAGGAAGGAGGATGCTACTTCAGCGGAGGTAGCGGATGCCACTGTTTATCGACAGTTGGTGGGGTCGCTTATGTATCTGGTTAATACATGATCCAATATATGCTATGCTGTTAACCAGCTTTTAGAAGCTATGGTTAAGCCTACCAAGCTCTTCTGGAAGGCAGGCAAGCATGTATTGCGTTATCTTAGAGGCACATCTGGATATGGATTGTGGTACAGACAGGAGGATGAGGTGAAGCTATGTGGCTTCACGGATGCAGATTGGGCAGGGAGCCCAACGAACAGAAAGAGCACATCTAGAGGGATCTTTAGTATCGGGTCGACAACAGTTTCTTGGTACAGTAGGAAGCAGAGATCTGTGGCACTCAGTTTAGTAGAGGCTGAGTATATGGCAGCAAGCTTGGCTGCATGCAAGGCTATATGGATGAGGAAGATCCTGGTCGGGTTGTTCGGTTCACACTTGGAGCCTACTGTGATTTATTGTGATAACAATAGTTGCATTAAACTCTCGGCTAATCCAGTATTTCATGATAGATCCAAACGCATCGACATCAGGTACCATCATATCAGAGATTGTGTGCAGCGGAGAATCATGTTACTTTCATACATTCCCATGGAGGATCAGGATATTGATATCTTGACGAAGGCGCTCACCAGGAGCAAATTCGAATACCACAGAGGCAGGATAGGGGTTGTAGATAATCCATATCTTGTTGAGAGGGAGTGTTGAAAATGCAACAAGATGATGGAGCTTAGTGAAAAGAAGTCGCCTTCACTAAGTGGGCCAGCAGGCTATTTTTGGCGCAAAGTCTATTTTTAGACATATGTATCGTGGTCTATGAGTTGCAGGATGCTATTTATGAATGATTGGTCAAGTTGGTAAAAATATATGGACCTCTATTTTTAGACATTGGGTGAAATCTATTTTTAGACTGCCAGTCTAAAAATAGATCAGTCGAATATTATTAGCTCTTAATAATATTTGGACTATAAACATTATCTTATCATCTTGGAGCACTTCAGTTTGATGCTTGGATGTGGCACATGCAGCTGACAGAAGGAAATACACTTTTCCTAAGGGTTAGTTGAGCTATTGCATGGTTGACTTCAATTAGAAATCATGTGGCAGAGTTTGGTGGAGTTGTGTTCGGTTTAACTTAGTTGAACTAGTTTTATTTAGTCTAACTGATAAATACACTAGTGATGAGTGGTGTGAATTAATTGTTAATTAATTCACTAATTAATTCACTAATTATGAACTCATAAATCAACTAAAGAATACATTAGTTAAATTCAATGCATGGACAGTTCAGTGGAGACCAGTGTTAGAGGTGGGTGAAAGGGTGAGTCTACTATCAGTTGTGACTATAGCTGTGCATGAGATTTGCACACACATTGATGGAGATTGCCAATGAGAATTGTGCAGTACAAGCCAGTGGGATTCGAACTTGGATCTCATCATTATTCATCTTGGATTGCGCAGTAGAGGCATGCAAACTTGTGGAGGATATTTGAACTTGTGACTTGTTCATATCTGAGCTAGTTTTGTGTGTAGCATGTGAGATAGTGCTGAGAGCTGTGAGGAGCTTTGTGCTATGTATTGTTACATGTTCTCTATCATTATAATATACAGATAGTTGGGGGTTTTCAGCTGTATGCTTTCTCCATTACATACTGTGTTATATGTGTGATTGCTTATGTTTTAATGTGACTGCTTATGCTTATGCGACTGCTTCTATTTCCGCATATTGATGATCAATTGTAGAAGAGGTTATGTATTATGCATGAAGCTTAAATAGTGTGTAATCAGGATAATCTCGGTGAATAATTCAGCCATTATTCAAATTTTTATAGTTGTGGAAGTGGATTAGGATCTGGAAAAGCTATAGGTGAACTATCATACAGGAATCCGACACTCTAAAATATGATGGGCTTGGTGTAGTCTGGAGTATGAAAAGACACATCCTTGTCATATCCAAGACCAGTTCTGTGCTTGTTGTGGACAAGCTCTTCCCAAGGTCTAATGATGGGCTTGAGAACTGCAAGTTGTACTGCTGCATCTGCATGTAAATCTTCTCTATTACAAGGAACTGAATGGGAATCAACTAGAACTTTATCTTCTTTCTTTTGATGAGAGTCCTTCTCAATATTCTGAACAGAAATAGGTTCAGAATGGTGAATCTTTTACTGAAGTTCATCTTTTTGGAGCTGAGATTCCAACTGCAAAACCTCAATCTTTTCTTGTGCATCTTGCAAACAACTTTGAATGTTTTCATCTAGCTAGAATTGGGCCACTTCTTTAGACCGTTGCAAATTATGAGATCCTGAGCACTACAGAGCTTGACTAGCTCCGACCCAAACAAATTATCCCCGAGGTCTTCAAAGCTCCTTTTGTACCGGCTAGCCAGAGTAAGGTCTTCGTCTAACCAAAGAGGATTGGGGTTGGAATGATTGCTTAGAAAAATAGCTTGGTTGCTTGAAGTTCGAGCATTAAAGTCACCCATTAAAAGGATATTACCTTCATTCCTTAGGCTAGAAATATCATTCTCTAAACCATTGTAAGGACTATTTTTATCTAGATTCTTTTTCTTATAGAAGTTAGAATTAATGGGGGGGAAATAACAGATTGCTGTGTAGGTATTTTTATCATTAATGTCAGTAATCTCAATCCAACTATATTCGTTGTAAGGTTCGTTTTTATAAATCTTAGCATGGGGGGAGATGTTCTTCTTAATGTAGCAAGCTATGCCCCCAATGCCTCTACTGGAGGATCGCTTGTTCGTAATTTGACTTCCATTCCTTCTGAAAAAATTTCAAGAAAATTTCTTGAAAATTAAAAGCTACCGTCCCCAAAGATTGTAACCATTGTACTCCTAGTACAACATCAGCACCTCCCATAGGAATGGAAAGCATTTGACTAGTCAATACATATTCCCCCATGGTTAGCTTGATATTATGGCATTTTCCAGAGCAATTTATAGTTCCTCCATTTGCAACCATCACTTGACATTCTGGTGCTGGGTATAGGAAACAATTTAATTCCTTGGCTACCTTACAATTAATAAAATTATGGGTGCTACCTGAATCAATCAACACTATTACCTTTTCTTCTTGATTTGTCCTTGTATCTTGAGAGTTTGAGGAGTGGTAATTCCTGCCAGTGCATTACACGATATGGTCGGATTCATTTCTTCCTCTTCTATAGTTGGTTCTCGGTGTATATCCTCTTCTTGTTCATTTTCTTCTTCCTCTTCACAATCTATGTAAAATAATTTCTTCTCAGCACACTTATGACCTTTAGTGTATTTGCTATCACAACTATAGCAAAGCCCTTTTACTCTTTTTTCTTCCAATTGTTGTGGTGTCAACCTTGTAGGTTGTGGAAATCTAGGCGTAGCAACACTTCCTTCTTTATAGAATTGAGTGGTAGGCTTCCTTGTCGCCATAATTTTACATTCAACTTTTCTTGCCAACCTGAATGCCTTCTCCAATGAATCAGGTTCTAGAATGTGAAATTCATGTTGTATGTTATCCTTTAGAGTGCCTATGAAGAGATCAATCCTGTGTTCCTCTGGAATATCAGTTACCCTTATATTCAATTTTTGGAAGTCCTCAATGTGCTGCCCCACGAAACCCTTTTGTTTGAGATTTATCAATTGGATAAAGAAGGTTGTTGTGTAACTAGCTCCAAAAATAGAAGAAAAGAGATATCAATGCCTTAGAAATGAGCCACTTCGAGGGGGAAACCTCCAATACATTACATAAATGAACAATTCTTGGATGATCCAATTTACAAAACCTCCTTTCTATATATAGGAGTCCATGGGGCCATAATGTAATCCTGGTGGGCCACAATGTAATCCTAGCCGACCTAACAATAATAATTTAAGGGCACAATAATAATAAAATGGGGGTTACAAGGGTACAATAATAACAATAAGGGGGTTACACTAACAACAATAAGGGACTATACTAGTAATATAGGGACCTATCATGCCCCTCTCCTTCAAAAAAGTGTTGTCCTCAACGCTTGAGTAGCTCTGGGTGCTTCTGTATAAAATTCTCATCCTCCCATGTAGAATCTTCGGTGGGTAAGTTCTTCCACTTGATGAGATACTCTGAAATTGATCGATTCCGTAGTTGTCGAGTTCTTGTTTCCGTGACCGCTTCTGGTTCCAATATGAATTTTCCTTCCTCATCAAGTTTTGGAAATATTGTTTGAACTAGAAGATTTTCACCTATAACCTTCTTTAAGCATGAAACATGGAAAACTGGATGTACTCGCGAAGAAGCAGGAAGCTCCAATTTGTATGCCATAGTACCAATATTTTGCAAAACCTTGTAAGGACCATAGTACTTTGGCGATAATTTGTTATCCTTCTTTGCTTGCTTGAGGGACATTTGTTTGTATGGTTGTAGCCGTAAAAATACCCAATCTCCTACATCAAAACTTCTCTCGCTACGATGTTGATCTGCCTGTTGTTTCATTCGATTTTGTGCCAAATTCGGGTTATCCTTTAAGAGTTGGAGAACTTCTTGTTGATGCTCGATGTGATCTTCCACTGCTTGAACCTTCGAATTTTCTCTTAAAGATGATGTGATGGATGGTGGATGATATCCATAAAGTGCCATAAATGGGGTCATTTTTGTTGCGGTATGGAAGGAAGTGTTATACCACCATTCAACGAGAGGTAACCACTTGACCCATTGTGTTTGTTTATCAGATACAAAACAACGAAGATATCCTTCCAAACATTTATTTACTATCTCGGTTTGACCATCAGATTGAGGATGATAAGATGAGCTATGAGCTAATTGAGTACCCAAACAAGAAAATAACTCCGTCCAAAAATTTCCGGTAAAAATGGGATCTCTGTCGCTCACAATAACCCTTGGGCTTCCATGTAGCTTTTGAATTCTGTCCATAAATGTAGTAGCAACTGTACTTGCTTTAAATGGATGAGATAATGCACAAAAGTGTGCATACTTGGTAAATCTATCAACTACCACCATGATGACACTCTTTCCTTCGGACTTAGGTAAACCTGTGATAAAATCCATTGAAATCTCCTCCCAACGTTGACTTGGAATGGATAAAGGTTGTAGAAGTCCCAGGGTCTTAATTGTTTCCACTTTATTCTATTGGAAAACCAAACATTCCGCCACAAGATTTTGAATATCAGATTTAAGGCCATCCCAAAAAACTCTTTCTTCACCCTGTGGTGAGTTTTTAAAAATCTCGAGTGTCCTCCTAAAGGAGAAGTGTGCAATTCCAGAAGAATCTTTTGTTTTAGATGGGAATTCTTACAAAGATATAATCGATCTTTGTACCATAAGGAATCATTTTTCCAACTAAATGTATCAGATGTACTAGGATCTTGCTGCAACTTTTGAATGAGTATCCATACATCTTTGTCCTTCTTCCATTCATCTCTTGCTTCAGTTATCCAATCTGGTTGGATAATAGAAATGGCACAAAGCAATGCTTCCACCTCATCATTCTTTCTTGAGAGTGCATCTGCAACAACATTAAGCTTTCCTTTTTTGTAGATTATTTCAAAGTCATAACCCAACATCTTTGTGACCCATTTTTGCTGCTCTTCTAACGATAGTCTTTGTTCCAAAAAGTGTTTAAGACTATCATGATCAGTTTTTACCTTGAAGTGTCTTCCCATTAGGTAAGTTCACCATTTCTTTAGTGCATGCGGTATTGCTAACATTTCCTTCTCATAAATAGGTTTCTGTAAATACTTTCCTTTGATTGGACGACTTTCAAAAGCAATGGGTCTTCCTTCCTGCATTAAAACTGCACCAATTCCATTTCCTAAGGCATCACATTCCACAATAAGGTTTTCGTGAAGTCTGGCGTAGCTAAGACCGGTGCTAGGCACATTGCCTCTTTAAGATGTTCAAAGGCCTTAGTTGCTTCAGGAGTCCATGAAAATGCATCTTTCTTCAATAATGTTGTTAGAGGTGCTGCTGTTCTCCCATAATTCTTAACAAACTTGCGATAATACCCTGTTAACCCGAGAAATCCTCGCAACTGCTTTATGGTTGTGGGAACTTTCCATTCCTTAATGGCTTTAATTTTGTTAGGGTCCACTTTAACACCCTCGTGAGATACAATATGACCCATGTATTCCACCTCTTGTACTCCAAAGAAACATTTGGAATTTTTTGCATATAATTGTTTCTCCTGCAATAGTTTGAGCACCCTGTCAACATGTTCAACATGATCCTTCCAAGACCTGCTGTAGATTAGTATATCATCAAAAAATACTAGCACAAATTTTCTGAGGAAGGGTTTGAAAATGGAATTCATCAACCCTTGAAATGTAGAAGGTGCATTGGTAAGGCCAAAAGGCATGACCAAAAATTCATAATGACCATCATGAGTTTGAAATGTTGTTTTTGGAATATCTTCAGTCTTCATTCTAATTTGATGATATCCTGAACGAAGATCCAACTTGGTAAAATAAATTGCTCCATGTAATTCATCCAATAATTCATCAATCACAGGAATGGGAAATTTGTCTTTAATGGTGAGCTTATTGAGCTCCCTATAATATGGACACATTCGCCATGATCCATCCTTCTTGTGTACCAATACTACAGGAGCAGAGAAAGAACTTTGACTAGGTTGAATTATACCCGCCTCTAACATTTCTGCAATCATACATTCAATTTAGCTCTTTTGGAAGTAAGGATATCTATAAGGCCTGATGTTTGGAGGAACACTTCCTGGAATCAAATGAATAGCATGATCATGATCACGAATAGGTGGGAGTCCTTTGGGAGTTCAAACACCTTGGAATGATTGTCCAAGACTTCTTGGAGATCTGCAGAAACAGATGATTTTGATGTCGGAACTTCTAGTGAGCATATTGTGCAATTACGCCTCGTTGTTCTTTCTTTAGAAGCTTTGTCATGACATTAGAGCTTATTATCCTTCCTGGCTTCCCTTCAATACCCCGTAATTCGACTTCCTTTCCTTCGGAAAAAAATTTCAAGAAAAGTTCTTGAAAATTAAAAGCTACCGTCCCCAAAGATTGTAACCATTGTACTCCTAGTACAACATCAGCACCTCCCATAGGAATGGAAAGCATTGGACTAGTCGATACATATTCCCCCATGGTTAGCTTGATATTATGGCATTTTCCAAAGAAATTTATATTTCCTCCATTTGCAACCATCACTTGACATTCTGGTGCTGGGTATAGGAAACAATTTAATTCCTTGGCTACCTTACAATGAATAAAATTATGGGTGCTACCTGACTCAATCAAAACTATTACCTTTTTCTTCTTGATATATCCTTCTATCTTGAGAGTTTGAGGAGTGGTAATTCCTGCCAATGCATTACACGATATGGTCGGACTCATTTCTTCCTCTTCTAGGGCTGGTTCCTGGTGTATATCCTCCTCTTGTTCATTTTCTTCTTCCTCTTCACAATCTATGTAAAATAATTTCTTCTCAGCACACTTATGACCTTTAGTGTATTTGCTATCACAACTGTAGCAAAGCCCTTTTGCTCTTTTTTCTTCCAATTTTTGTGGTTTCAACCTTGTAGGTTGTGGAAATCTAGACATAGCAACACTTCCTTCTTTATAGAATTGAGTGGTAGGCTTCCTTGTCGCCATAATTTTACATTCAACTTTTCTTGCCAACCTGAATGCCTTCTCCAATGAATCGGGTTCCAAAACACGAACTTCATGTTGGATGTTATCCTTTAGAGTACCTAAGAAGAGATCAATCCTGTGTTCCTCTGGAATATTAGTTACCCTTATATTCAATTTTGGAAGTCCTCAATGTGCTGCCCCACTAAACCCTTTTGTTTGAGATTTATCAATTGGCTAAAGAAGGTGTTGCTCTTTGTATCCTCATAATGTGCTATCATTTCCTCCGTAAAAATTGACCAAGTGACAATTTTTTTACGGGAGCAAAGCCATCGATACCATACACATGTATTTTGTTCTAAATGTAAAGTTGCAATGCGTACCTTTTGTGTGTTTTGCACATTATGGAGATCAAAATATTGTTCCATCTGTAGTATCCATGTTACAGGATCCTTTCCATCAAACTTCCTCATATCCATTTTTGGAATATGGTGGTTCTTCCCGCCAACATTAGAGTTTATGAAATCGCGATTAACATTTATTTTGTTCTCATCATGAGGTTCTTCTACTATCTTTTCACCATTAGGAAACATTTCTTGTATCAACTTTGTCAAACCTTCGATGTTTTCTTTTAGATCATTCTTCATGTTTTCCATGTTGTCTTTCATGTCATCCATCTTAGCTTCCATGCCAGCTTCCATGCCATCCATCTTAGCTTCCACGCCTTTCTTCAAACCATCCATCTTCTCTTCCATGCCTTTCTTCAAAACTTCCATTTCATTTTTTGTTGCTCTTTGCGAAAGTGAAATTTGTTGCACTTGCTCTTGTAATTTTGATAGATCATGTTGCAATTCTTCATCTTCATGAGTCATAGTAGACCCTTCTGAAGGCTTAATGGGTGTTGAATTATTTTTATGGGGCATATTTTAGAACCCAATACTGATATCTATTCTACAATATGCCCTTAGAATCAATTCAAATTGATTCTTAAGACTTACGCAATTCGGAAAAAAAAAATACACACCTTTTTCTTTCTTTTGAGGAGCTAGATATTGGAATTGGATTATCTATGTAATTGCAGCACTTTAATATCTGAATTTTGGTATCAATGTAGCCCTCTGAATTATCTTTTGTATGCCACAGGTATGACCTGATTTGGATTCTCCAAGACAAAGTTGTGTCCAATCTCCCACAATGACCTAATTATGGACCGGTTCAGTAGAGCGAACTTGTACAACTTGCCACGTGTCACTATTTTTTCCTTTGTCTCTGAAATTGATATCCAAGAAACTAAAGCCCGTGTACTTGCGACCAATTTTTACGGCACTCCAATCCGATGCCCAGAGAGAGAGTTATTGAAATTTTCCCACGATCACCTCTTTGAGATGAAATTCAGGAGCCTGAAAAAGCACTACCTTCCACAGATCATATCTCCCAAAATATTGCTTCCTCAAGATTTCAGTTTCACACCATACGAATTTCAGATTCTGAACCTTCATAGAACAAAAGTTATAGCTCAAATGCCACGATGACCTGTTTAGGAGCCTAAAAACATACCTAACTTCCACAGATCATATCTCCGAAAATATTGTGAACCAAGCTCTGAAATTTTTAGACAATATTCCTCAGGATTTCGGCTTCGCACCCTAAATATTTCAGCTTCTGAAACTTCGTAGAGAAAAATTTATAGCGAAAATGCCACGATGACCTGTTTGGAGCAGCGAAACCCTAGAATCCAAAGCTCTATACCAAATGTTGTGTAACCAGCTCCAAAAATAGAAGAAAAGAGATATCAACGCCTTAGAAATGAGCCACTTCGAGGGGGAAACCTCCAATACATTACATAAATGAAAAATTCTTGGATGATCCAATTTACAAAACATCCTTTCTATATATAGGAGTCCATGGGGCCATAATGTAATCCTAGTGGGCCACAATGTAATCCTGGCTGACCTAACAATAATAATTTAAGGGCACAATAATAATAAAATGGGGGTTACAAGGGTACAATAATAACCATAAGGGGGTTACACTAACAACAATAAGGGACTATACTAGTAATATAGGGACCTAACAAAGGTGTTGCTCTTTGTATCCTCATAATGTGCTATCATTTCCTCCGTAAAAATTGACCAAGTGACAATTGTTTTACGGGAGCAAAGCCATCGATACCATACAAATGTATTTTGTTCTAAATGTAAAGTTTCAATGCATACCTTTTGTGTGTTTTGCACGTTATGGAGATCAAAATATTGCTCCATCTGTAGTATCCATGTTACATGATCCTTTCCATCAAACTTCCTCATATCCATTTTTGGAATATGGTGGTTCTTCCCGCCAACATTAGAGTTTGTGAAATCACGATTGACATTTATTTTGTTCTCATCATGAGGTTCTTCTAATATCTTTTCACCATTAGGAAACATTTCTTGTGTCAAATTTGTCAAACCTTCGATGTCTGTTTTTAGATCATTCTTCATGTTTTCCATGTTGTATTTCATGTCATCCATCTTAGCTTCCATGCCAGCTTCCATGCCATCCATCTTAGCTTCCACGCCTTTCTTCAAAACTTCAATTTCATTTTTTGTTGCTCTTTGCGAGAGTGAAATTTGTTGCACTTGCTCTTGTAATTTTGATAAATCATGTTGCAATTATTCATCTTCATGAGTCATAGTAAAGCCTTCTGAAGGCTTAATGGGTGTTGAATTATTTTTACGGGGCATATTTTAGAACCCAATACTGATATCTATTCTACAATATGCCCTTGGAATCAATTCAAATTGATTCTTCGAACAAGACTTATGCAATTCGCAAAAAAAATACACACCTTTTTCTTGCTTTTGAGGAGCTCGATATTGAAATTGGATTATCTCTGTAATTGAAGCACTTCAATATTTTAATTTCGGTACTGATGTAGCCCTCTAAATTATCTTTCGAATGCCATAGGTCTGACTTGATTTGGATTCTCCAAGACAAAGTTGTGTCCAATCTCCCACAATGACCTAATTATGGATTGCTTCAGTACAGTGAACTTGTACGACTTTTCACGTGTCACTTTTTTGTTCTTCGGTTCTGAAATTGATATCCAAGAAACTAAAGTCCATGTACTAGCGACCAATTTTTACGGCACTCAAATCCGATGCTCAGAGAGAGAGTAATGAAGATTTTCCCACGATCACCTCTTTGAGATGAAATTCAGGAGTTTGAAAAAGCACTACCTTCCACAGATCATATCTCCAAAAATATTGCAAAGAAAGCTCTAAAATGTTTTGAAGAATTTCTTCATGATTTCAACTTCGCACCATACTAATTTCAGATTCTGAACCTTCGTAGAAAAAAATTTATAGCGCAAATGCCACGATGACCTGTTTAGGATCTTGAAAAAATACCTAACTTCCACAGATCATATCTCCAAAAATATTGTGAACCAAGCTCTAAAATATCTAAACAATCTTCCTCAGGATTTCGGCTTCGCACCCTAAAAATTTCAGCTTTTGAAACGTCGTAGAAAACAAGTTATAGAGAAAATGCCACGATGACCTGTTTGGAGCAGAGAAACCCTAGAATCCAAAGCTCTGATACCAAATGTTGTGTAACCAGCTCCAAAAAGAGAAGAAAAGAGATATCAACGCCTTAGAAATGAGCCACTTCGAGGGGGAAACCTCCGATACATTACATAAATGAACAATTCTTGGATGATACAATTTACAAAACCTCCTTTCTATATATAGGAGTCCATGGGGCCATAATGTAATCCTAGTGGGCCACAATGTAATCCTAGCCGACCTAACAATAATAATTTAAGGGCACAATAATAACAAAATGGGGGCTACAAGGGTACAATAATAACAATAAGGGGGTTACGCTAACAACAATAAGGGACTATACTAGTAATATAGGGACCTAACAGTGTGGAGTAGAATAGCCACCAGTGAGTGATTTCAGTGGGGATGAGACACACTTAAAGATTGTAAATCCAAGAAATAAGAAAGTAACCAAAGATAAATATTGAATATAATATGAAGAAATTATCTTTTTAAGTTGTGATATGAAATCAATTAAAAAAAATTATGGTTAACTTTATAGTTAAAACAAAACAACCCGAATTTGATCTTGTGTCTGAACTGAGAAATATGTGCATCAAGATCCCATTACTACAAGAAATAAAGGACATCCCAATATATGCCAAATCAGTGAGGGGACTATGTACCAAGAAACCAATGAGACAAAAGAAAGAACCCTCAACAGTTCAAGTAGGTGGAAAGCTTGCAAGTTTAATGTCTACCGGATTTGTTACTGAAAAATATGTGGATCCAGGAATCCCTGTGGTGAACACCTTCATCAATGGATACCCCATAAAGAACGCTTTGATTGATTTAGGTGCAGCAATCAATGTGATGACCATGGAAACTTTATCTCGTATAGGATCATTTGACTTATTAACCACTCCTACCATGTTATAATTAGCAGATAGGTATAAGGTAAAGCCATAGGCGGTTTTAGTTGACATTGTCATATCATTAGATTATTGGGAGTACCCTGCAGATTTTTATGTTCTTCAACCTAAAAATAACTTGGGAGGGCACCCATTGATCTTGGCGAGACTGTGGCTAGCCACAACTGATGCCTACGTAGGGTGTAGATCTAGAAACATGACTATCACTCATGGGGATGAAACAAAACATATCAACTTGTATCCCCCCGCTAACCCACTCTTGAGATCAGAAAACATGCATTGGGTTGAAGAAGAATAAGAACATGATTCAGAAGGTACCCAACCATTTTTAATAATAGCCCAAGCCATGAGTCTTAAGGAAAATTCTGAGGAAAATATAACAAATTTTTGTATTTGTAATCATGATTTCCCGCAACATTTAGAAGGATAGACTAGTCATAATTTAGATATTAGTACTGATCTGCAGGATCTTTATGAACATAGTTCAGCTTCTGAATTAAATTCAGCCCTATTATCTGCATTTCCTGCATATTCAATATCTGAATGGGGAAGTAAGGTAGTGGAATTTTTTCCTGAAAAATCTTTAAACATTAATTTTGTCTTAACTCATGAACAAGAAAATAAATTAATTCAAACATTGAAATTTTTTTCAAGTACATTTGCATGGGAATATACTGATATGAGAGGCATTCACCCAAACACATGAATTCATCACATTTATATAGAATAAAATTATACACCAATGAGACAACCACAAAGGAGGATGAACCCTGCTTTAAGGGAAATTGTAAAATACATATTGCAAAAAATGTTAAATGTAGGATTCAAGTATCCTATCTCAGATAGCCAGTGGGTAACCCCGCTAGACATTGTCCCCAAGAAAAATGGTAAATGGCGAGTGTGTGTAGATTACATGGAACTAAACAAAGCTACATTAAAAGGCCATTTCCATTTACCGTTTATAGACCAAGTACTGAATACTCTAGAAGGGAAAAAGTAATTTTCCTTCCTAGATGGATTTAGCCGATACAATCAGATTAGGATAGCTCGTGATGAACAGGAAAAGACAATGTTTACATGTCCGTGGGGTACCTATCCATAAAAGGTATTACCATTTGGTCTATGCAACGCACCAGCCACATTTCAACGGGTGGTCCTTGGTATTTTCTATGATCTTTTACATGATTGTGTAGAAGTTTATATGGATGATTTTACAATTATGGGCGACACTTTTGAAGAATATTTACATAATATTGAAAAAAAATTGCAGAGATGTAGAGAAACTAATATTTCGTTAGGTAATGAATTTTTTTTTATGATTATGACTGAAGGTATTGTTTTGGGTCATTGTAGGAATTTACAGGGTAAGTTCCTTGGATAAAAAACCAAAGGCCACACCACTCACAAACAGATCACAAATTAGTACACCAGTATTATCACGTGGTTAAAACCCTCGAAGAGGGAAACAGTCCACGGCCTGAGCCAACGCGGCCACTTTAGGAAATTTATTAATATAAAAAGAAAATTTACATATGTTTCTCTCATAAATGGTTACAGGAAAAATGACCATCCATGCTCTTTAAATAGAGATCATGGACCAATTGGGTGTTAAGCCACGGATCAAGTGTTGTTAATACTAAGGAGAGAGTGAATCATCGGATCACTACAAATTGTGATTGTCGGATTATAAGTTACAAATGTACATAGTAAAGAAACACACTTTACCTAACTCTACACTAGACTAAGTTATTCTTAACTATTTCTTGTGTCAGAATATCCTAACATCCCCTCTTAAGAACACCTTGGGATAGGATTGAAGGATTTACAAAGGTGACACAAAAGGAGCCTATTTCCTATGTGTCCAAATATCCTAGCATCCCCCCTTAGGAACAAATTGGGATAGGATTGAAGGATTTACAAAAGTGACACAATAGGAGAAGGAAGGAGGCATTAGAGCCTATCCCCCCTTAATGAAAACTTTCCTGAACTCCAAGCATGGATCAATTTTTGGTAAACTTCGCTTACGTGAGAGCCTTTGTAAAGATATCGGCTACTTGATCATTGGTTGGACAGTACTGCACTTCAAGAACATGATCATGAATGAGCTTTCTGATGAAGTGTATGTGGATTTCAATGTGTTTCATACGCTGATGCTGAACTAGATATTTACATAGTTGAATGGAACTCTGATTATCACCCCAAAGTGTAGTTGGATGCTGTTGATGAAGACCAAATTCAGACAGGATCTGACAAAGCCAAATCGCTTCTTTGCTGGCTTCAACTGCACTGTGATACTCTGCTTCAGCCGAAGAAGAGAGATAGCACTTTGTTTCTTACAAGACCAGGTAATAGGTCCTAAACCAAGAGTGAATACATATCTTGCAGTAGACTTTCGATCATCAGGGTCACTAGCCTAATCAGAATCAGTGAAACCAATCAACAATGGAGATGCCCCTGCACTGTAATGAATCCCGAACTGAATTGTACCTCGAATATATCGAAGTATTATTTTAGATGCTTTCCAGTGACTTTCATGAGGTTGGTGCATAAACTGATCGACAAGAACAACGGCAAAGGAATGGTCAGGACGAGTATGGGTTAGATATAGAAGTTTACCAACAAGTTGACGGTATAAGGTAGCATCAAATTTAGGGGTAGTACAAGTGACTGAAATATTGACTCTAGACTGAAAGGGAGAAGGGTCTGGCTTACAATCTTCCATGTGAAATTGGTGTGGAATATCATAGGCATACTTGGACTGAGAAAGGGTAATACATGCTTTGGATTGCAAGACTTGAAGACCAAGGGAATAATGCAAGTGTCCTAAGTCTATCATTTCAAACTTCTTTTTGAGGCTAGACTTCACATGGTTTATATGGTTGGGATCACTACCAGTAAGGATAATATCATCAACGTAAAGAACAAGGATGGCGAAGGACTTACCCACTTTCTTGGTGTAGATAGTGTTGTCAGAATGACACCTAGAAAAGCCATTATCTAATATAAATATATCCATTTTGGCATACCAAGCCCGAGGAGGTTGTTTGAGACCATAGAGAGACTTCCTAAGGCAACAAACAAGGCTGGAGTCGTTTTGGATAAATCCAGGGGGTTGTTCCACGTAGATTTCTTCATGCAAATATCTATGTAAGAAGGTGGATTTAACATCCATCTGATGGACTTCCCATTTAAAGGAGGCAGCAAGGGAAAGAACAAGGCATGTAGAATTCATTTTGGAAATAGGGGAGAAGGTTTCAGTATATTCAATGCCTTCAACTTGTGAAAATCCTTTAGCAACAAGACGAGCTTTACGTCTATCCACTTTTCCATCTGGTCCAAACTTTTTTTTGTTAAACCCATCTGCATCTAACAAGTTTTCTTCCTTTTTGAAGAGGAACAAGATCCCAAGTATCGTTTTCCAATAAGGAATGATATTCCTCATTCATAGCTTCATCCCAATCTAGATGACCAGAGGCTTATTCAAAGGTTTCTGGATCAAGATTTTCTGGAACTTGAGCCAATAAGGAAGAGGCTCTTTCGAACTAAGAACGTGTACATCGTCGATCTGCAGGATCACCTACAAGAGAACCTGTTGCATCTCGAGTAGAGCTGACCCATCTTGGAAGCTGTGGAGTAAAAGGAATAATTTCAAGAGGTGGAGGAGGATTTTCATCCTCGTTGTCATCATCTGAACTAGAAGGAATGCTATTAAAAATAGAAGAGAGAGAGAGAGGTCTCACATATGTTGAATCAGGCTCGCAGGCCAAAGGTGGCACACCCATCGAACTAGGCTCACAAGACGATATATTTTCATAAAATTTTACATCTCTTCTAATGATTCTATTTTTGGATTTTTTTTGAAGAAGTCTATATCCTTTGACATCTTCATAATATCCAACAAAAATTCATTTTTCACTCTTAGGTTCTATGGCTTTATGTTTCGCATATGGAACATGGGCCCAAGCATCACCTCCAAAAACACAAAAGTGACTTACATCTGGTTTGATTGAGCTCCAAGCTTCTTCTGGAGTTATATTCTTTAAAAACTTAGTAGGATTGTGATTTACTATGTAATTTACATAGTTAATTGCTTCTGCCCAAAAATTGAGAATAAGTCTTTTAGATTGAAGCATACAATTAGCCATTTATTTTAAGGTGTGATTCTTCCTTTCATATACACCATTTTGTTGTGGAGTATATGGAATGGTATGTTGCAATTGAATGCCATGCTCAGTGCAGAATTTGATAAATTTGTTTTTAACATATTCTCCTCCATTGTCTGATCTTAACTTAAGAATTGGATGTCCAGATTGTTTCTCAACAAAGGCCTTAAAGGCCAAGAACATGTTAAAAAATTCACTCTTGAGTTTTAAGAAGTATACCTAAGTGCGTCTCAAAAAATCATCAATGAAAGTCAAGAAGTACTTGCAACCAGAGAAGGAAACAATAGAAAGTGGACCACATAAATCACTGTGCACAAGATGCAAAGGGGCTGAAGCGTGCTAAGAGGCATGCTTGTCAAAATTATCCCGATGATATTTTTTGAGTACACATCTCGAGCAAACACCATCCTGGCAAGATACCATAGGAAGACCCGTCACTATATTTTCTTTACATAGAGTTTGAAGAGAGCGATAGTTTAAGTGACCAAATCGCTCATGCCAAAGTTTTCTCACATCATCATTATGAGCAACAAAAACGAAGGGAAGAAAAGATGACCCAATTTTTCAAACTTATACAACCTTGTGGAGTCACCAACAATGCCAGTAGCTAAAATATGTCTAGGATCTTTGAGGTCCTTGATTACAACATCATGAGGTGAGAATTATACTATTTTCCCTTCACCTGAATGAGTTATCTGATAAATAGAGAGAAGGTTGCATGACAAGGTAGGAACACATAGTACATCATTAAACTGACCATTATCTAGATGAATGGTTCTAGATCCTACAACAATAGGATATCTATCATCACCAACATAAATATGTTTGGTGTTACAATCATTTAAAGAAGAAAACATGGCTTGATTTTTTGCCATGTGATAAGAAGCTCCAGAATCAATGAGCCACTCATGAGAATGAGAAGAAGAAGATAAATTTAATTCATAACCAGATCTTGATGCTTGACAAACACAAGCAGAAAGTGCCATTCCTGGATATGAAGGTGAAGAGTGCTCCAAATTGATGTTGTGCTTCTTCATTGATGCTTCTAAGGCTTCCATCTTCTTAAAACATTTGGACTCTATATGGCCATCACGATTACAAAAGTTGCAATTTCTATCAGTCTTCTTCCCTTTGTTTTTATTTGCCTTATCATTTTGGTGAGTTGCTTTTTCAGTTTGCGGTTGAAATTGCTTAGGACCCTTGTTTGGTTTCAGACCATACTTTTTAGGATACTGCTTCTTGGGATTCTTTTGATATGATTATTGGGCTGCTAAGTCTTCCTTAGAAGCATTTCCAGAAGTGATAAGACCAAGGTGTAAGAGCTTTTATTGTTCTCTTATCAAAGAATCGCAAAAGGCATCAAAATACGGGTTCTTGTAGGTGGTTTCTGAAGAAATGATGGATTCTTTAGTGGAATGGAAGGTGGAAACAAATATAGAGTGTGCAAGGCCAAGCTTAGCAAGATTGCAATAGATGAGGCTACCATCTTCCTTTTTGACCTTAAAACCTTCTAAAATAAGTCTAAGGGTCTTGAATTTGAACAAAAAATCCTCAATAAAGGAGAAATCATTGGGGTCCAAAGTAAGAAACTCATTTTCAAGCTGGTGGGCCCTGATTTGATTTTGAATGCCAAAGATAGTATTTAGCTTTTCCAAGGCTTCATGAGGGGTGTCAATGTCAAGGATATGAAATCGAAGATCTTGAGAAATGGACATTCTTATCAACCCTCATGCTTGATCTTGTTTATTTTCCCATTTAGACACTTTATCATCATCGAAAGGTTTAGTTTCTTGTCCTATGGATATTCTATAATTGGTGAGGTAGCCATTGGAAATAATTGGTGCTGTTAACAATAATTGGGCATGCAATTTCCATTATTAAAAAAAAAATGAAACTGAGAAAAACTGAAACTAACTGCGCCAATGGAAAGATCTTGAAAAATTAGACCGATTAAAAAACACAGCTCAAGAAACGGCTTTCAGATGAAGAAATTATGCCTTTTTGAAAAAACGAGTTGTAGATGCCAAATAGTTATGGGAATGGTTTGAAATTTGTTGATGAAGTTTGACTTTAAAAAAAAATAAAAAATCCCGCCCCTTTAACAAAAAACGTTTTACAAAATAAGCTTGAGAAAGAGACTTGAACCCAAGACCTCTATTCTCATAAACTAACTTCTCACCAAGTGAGATTGTAAAAGGATCCTGTAACTGTTTGAAAGAAGGAAGGGTTTTTTTTTTACTCTTCGGTGTGCGTGCCTTTTCCTGCACAAAAAACACAAAAATTCAAGAAAAAAAGAAAAGAAATGCAAGCCTTACGAAAGAATGTTAGATTTTCGGTTAGGCTTACCAACAACTATCCATTTTTTCACTATTTCCGATTTCCCAAGATCGCACAAAGACATGGGGAAAGATCATACGTAGCAAAAAAAATGCCTTCCTCTTGTTTCTAATTTGCCGAGATCGCACACAGGGCAGAGAAAAGAACATACATAGAGAAGAGGGTATAAATCTAGAAAATAAATAAAAACTAAAACTGAAATAAATAGAGGGAACCGAAATAAGTAGAACTATTAACAAATATAACTGCAAACCAGAAACTTTATACCTCCAGATCTAAACTGACATAACTTGGGCAACCAGAAACCTTTTCGCATGAAACGAAAGGCGTTCTTCACTGTAACAGATGCTCCAGACACAACAGAGAAATTCTCCAAGCTCGAAGATGTTCATAAATAGTAGATCTAGAAAACAAAATTCGAATGTCGTCAAACTGGCTTCGGATTTTGATCAACAACGGATGTGGCCCTAAAAATAGCTATGATACCATGTAGGAATTTATAGGGTAAGTTCCTTAGATCAAAAACCAAAGGTCACCGCTCACAAATAGATCACAAATCATTACACCAGTATTATCACGTGGTTAAAACCCTCGAAGAGGGGAATAGTTCACGGCCTGAGCCAACACGTCCACTTTAGGAAATTTATTAATATAAAAAGAAAAGTTACATATGTTTCTCTCATAAATAGTTACAAGACAAATGACCCTCCATGCTCTTTAAACAGATATCATGGACCAATTGGGTGTTAAGCCACGGATCAAGTGTCATTAATACCGAGGAGAGAGTGAACCATTGGATCACTACAAATGGTGACCATCAGATTATAAGTTACAAATGTACATAGTAAAGAAACACACTTTACCTAAATCTACACTAGACTAAGTTGTTCTTAACTATTTCCTATGTATCAAAATATCCTAACAGTCATCATGTTTCTACTGCAGGAATCATGGTTGATCCAATGAAGATTGAGGTTATTGTAAAGCTGCCTCCACCAACCAATCAAAAGGGAGTTCATAGTTTTCTTGGACATGCAGGTTACTATAGAAGGTTTGTTGAAAATTTTACAAAGGTATCCTCTCAATTGTTTAAATTAGTTACCAAAGAATATGAATTTCATTGGACTGATGAGTGTCAAGTTGCATTTGATAAACTCAAGGAAATTCTTTCTTCATCACCTGCATTGAGAGGCCCATATTGGAATTTGCCTTTTCATATTTCCACAGATGCCTCTGATTCAGCCATAGGAGTAATATTGGGTCAAAAGGAGGATCTTGCAACCCATGCCATTTATTCTATTAGTAAAAACTTGACTCCTACAGAATTGAATGAAATGGTAATTGAAAAATAATTCCTTGCTGTGATTTATGGTATTAACAATTTTAGACACCTCATCACGGGTTATGAAGTATTTGTACACACAGATCATTCTTCTATTCATTATCTCGAGAATAAACCAATCACTAATGGCAGAATTACTAGGTGGTTGTTGTTGCTGTAGGAATTTGACATCACAATATTAGATAGACCAAGAAAAGAAAATTAGGTAGTTGATTTATTGTCTAGGCTCAACCATGAAGGTGAGGATGTTCTTGTTAATGATGACTTTCCAGATGAATTTTTTTTTGCTATCTCTGTTAAAACACCTCGGTTTGTAGACATGGCCAATTATCTTGCTATAGGAAAGTTTCCACCTTACTTTTCATCTAATCAGAAAAAGAGAATCATTAGGAAAAGTGTTGATTATTATTGGATTAGGGGATATCTCTTTTTTACTGGACCTGATTTGATTATCCATGGGTGTGTTAGAGAAGATGATATCTATGGCAACGTGAGAGCCTATCATGATGAAACATTGAAGGACACTTTGTAGAAAAGTGAACAACTTATAAGATCCTTCACACAGGTTATTATTGGCCTAATCTTTTCAAGGATGCAAAGGAGTATGTTCAGAAGTGTGATAGCTTCCAGAGAATGGGGCAACCTGTACAATCAGATGAGATGCCTTTGCAGCCACAAGTTCTCATAGAACCATTCGAGAGGTGGGTTCTTTTTTTCATGTCCCATCAGTCCTATATCAAAAGGTAAGAAGTATATTTTGGTTTGTACTGATTATGTGACAAAGTGGGTGGAGGCAAGAGAATTACTTAGAGAAACAGAAAAAAAAAAGGTGGAAAATTTTCTTTTCTCTGATATTTTTGTAAGATTTGGAGTACCTAAGGAAGTATTTACTAATCAGGGTGCTTAGTTTGTGTCTAAGATTATGCAGGAAATGGTGCAAAAATATCAGATTACCCACTGGAAGTCCACCCCTTATCATCCACAGGCCAATGGGCAGGTGGAATCAACCCACAAGGTGCTGGAAATAATCCTTACCAAGACAATGCAATTACACAAAAATGATTAGTCTGAAAAACTTCTTGAGGCCTTGTGGGCTTACCGGATTACATGGAGGGGTACCATTGGCTTCTCTCTGTACGAACTAGTGTATGGAAAACAAGTTTTGTTGCCCATCGAATTTCAGATCAAAACCTTTAGAACGACATCAGATTTGGGTATAAACCTTGATCAAACACAACATCAGAGAATATTGCAGCTCAATGAGTTAGATGAGATTAGGCAGGATGATTTTTAGCATACTGTCTTGATGCAACAACAAAGGGCTAAATGGCACGACAGATACATCAAGAAGCAATTCAAAGAGGGAGACTAGGCATTGTTGTATAATTCTAAATTTAAAAAATTCAAAGGGGAATTTAACACACATTGGCTAGGATTCTATGAGATTGAAAAAGATTTTGATAATGGATTATTTTGGATTAAAACTATTGATGATGATAATATTACCTTCTTGGTGAATGGGCACAGACTCAAGCTATATCAAAAACCCCAATCTAAGGAGGAATTTGTGGAAGAAATTTCGAAGAAGAAAGAGCTAGAGATGGTAATGGGAATGGATCCTTCCTTCCACTGTCTCTTCTTGATTTCCCTGCTAATACAATGAGCTCATTTCTATTCCTCCTCATGATCGATAAACCATGAGAGGAATGTCTATTGGGTATAGGTTTATTCCCTTTTTTGGGCCCAATGGGCGACTTACGGAAAAGGAACCCCCTGAAGTCTTCTTTTTCAGTATTTCAAAATCTTTAAAATTGAAATCTGGCAAGCATGGACTACCACTAGGCTCGTTAAAAACACAGGTCAGTAGATCATTTTGGATCCTCTCAATAAAATTTGCTTTTCTTCAACTAATATATGTATTTCTTGTGTTGGATTGATGTGGGGTTTCTTAAGGCCCTCCTTCCAAAAATTCTGGCCCATCGACATCAGCATAGGTGCAAGATTAGAGCCTTGTGATGCCTCGAAGCTTGTATGCCCCAATGACAGGCTATCTCGCTAGTGGTAATGGAAAATCATCATGGCTTCTTTACTACTGGATCCTACAGGGGGTTTTACAACAACTCATATATTCACACCTGATAGGATGCTCAGGGTACCTTGTTCCTCGCTGTCACTAATGGTGATGAACCTCACATTGGTTAACAGTTGACCTCAATGGCTGGTAATCCAATGAGGCCATTGCACATTTGACATCGTCACATTCATTCATGTGAAATGAATTGTACACAATGGGTGGAGAAAGTGGTTCCTATAGATTCAACTTCAATTCCTATAGAATGTTCAGCAGTTGCAGTTTTTAATTCCTGCAGAATGTTTGATGTTCAGTTTTAAATTCCTGCACAACATTTTTTGGGCATAGAAACACCTAGGTTTCCTAAAAATACAAGAAAAGAAAAATCATTAAACATAACATTAGATTAAAATCATGTAATAAAGTACTAACAGTCGTTATTTGGTTAAGGTTGTGGGTTATATGTCTAATGTATTAGATTATCATTGCAAGAGAAACCTACGAAATCAAGGACATGACCATTGGAGGTAAGCAGTAAAGTACAATTGGTGATAAGATGCTCGAGGTAAAGGTATAATGACACTTTAATTTTTAAAATTTTGCATAACTAAGGCTTTGGTAACCCTTGTGGCCGTGAGTCATTGCAGCATTAATCCCATGACTTGTTATCATCATGCCGATAGTGGTTTTATTTCTGAGTTCTATCCCGCAGGTTGGATCACGATGGCACTCATAATCACGACCTGCTACCAAAAAAGCCTTGTATTTCCTATTTAGTCCCTTCCGCTGTGGAAACCGTTGCATAAGTCTCAGACTATATTCCCACAACCCGCATTTTCTCTATCCCTTTTGTCCTCAATTTTCGTTTATGTTCCTCACTTTCCTGTCCATTTTCTCCTCCGCCATGTCTAAGCTCTGAGCCCCTGTCAGATTCGAGCCACAAAACCTTTTGTTTCTTGAATTTGATCCTCGCAGCAAGGCAAGAATAGAAAAGGCAGGATGGTTGCCTTTCTTCTAGAGGTTCAGTGGCCATAACTCTGAATTAACAAAATATTTTACCTTGAACCTGAATGGGGATAAAGCACATGTTGGAAACATACATTTCAGGTTAACGGAAGACCTAGTGGCATAGGCATGCAGAATTCCGCAAGATGGAGAACGATGGTTTAAAAACTGTTGCTTCAAAAAAGAAATGTGCACATATTTCCTATAGAAGGATAACTCAAACATCGATAGTAGTAAAGGGATTCTGAAGGAGTTTTTAAGCAGTAAGTATCATCAGGTACTATTTTTCCTGCAGAAGTATGTTACGTGTGAGGGTCGCTTTGGCCTCACATTCCTGTTTCATATTAGGCTTCTCGAATAGTTCTGAGATAAGCCCCTAAATTTTCCCTATTATTTAAAAATTTCATTGATCAAAATTTCCATGACCATGAAATAGAGGGTCTCCCACATAGATGAAACCTCTACCATCATGGGTTAGTGAAGATTATTCTGGTGGAAGTCTTGCAGAAACAGAAAAAGTCATGGGAGGACTTTCTGACAGAAAACCATTTTGTGAATGTTGGATATTATGACTCCTCGAGCCTCAGGGAGGAGAATACCATAGAGAAACCGAAGAAGAAACCACAGATCCATGGACCAAAGGTGAAAGAAGATGATGATGATGATGAAGTTATGGTGACCGGTGAAACTACTGTGGAGGGCTCCCAGCAGAAGAAGCCTTCTACCCCTGCTAAATGATATACGATAAGCCAAGCTGCTCGGCTAGCCATTAAGGATACAGAAAAATAAGGGACACCACCTCAAAATTTTACCAAGAAGATAGAGAAGTTTCGTGGCCATGCCAAGGGAAAGTAGAAGGTAAACGCTGCTACATTCATTGACAAGGACACTGTGTCCTTTCAGGATACTTCACTACAAGAAAGTCAAAATGAATTCGTGAAAGAGAAGTGGGATTTGAGTGTGTCCCAATCCTCACAGGGGCATCATGAGGGAGAGGTGACTCCGTTGAAGAAACAATCTCGACATATGCTGGAAGAGACCATTAAGGAACTTACCCTTTCAGAACGGGCCTTGAAAGCAGAGAATGCGGCCCTGAAGGAAAATAGCCTTAAGATGCAGAAAGAACATGAAGAGTGGCATGAGAAGGTAGCCTGCATCATGAAAAATATGCATGCCCAGATCGACAACCTGAAAAGGAATAATGAATCATACCGAGGACAAATTCAAGTGAAATCTAATCGTGGCCAACTAGATTATCTAGCTACAGTAGTTGCAGCCCAGAAAAAAGGTTGATTTTATATTTGGGGACTACCTTAGCTTTGCTTGCATAGGTACATGCAAGAGTTTTGGTGTGGGGGAGATGTTAAGTCTGAACTCTACCCATTTTTGACACCTATCCCAGGCCTTGCCTCCCTTATTTTTGAACCCTTTTCGTTGTTTAATTATACCTAGTTCAACTATGTTATCTAGTTTTGGATAAAAAGGGTACCATAAGCCTAAGGTATGTTAAATTATCATAAGAAGTGTCATTTTATCTAAATTCGAGTATTCTTTGATCTAATTGTGTCTTTATTGCATTACTACTCTAACTAGTCCAGAACTTGTGCGCAGATTTGCTAGATTTGAACAGGTCCGCAAATCCCACAGACAACTCATGTGGTCGAGGTTCCTGCAGATGTTCCGGATTTCCTACAGATACACCGATTTCCTGCAACCATCTCAATTACCTACAGCGAGATTGATGGTTGACCATGTTCCACTCATCTCCAGATCGAGTAAAGGCATGGGTTTTGAAGGGAATCTGTTGCATATGGAAGTTGTCATATTCATTGTTCATAATCCTCTTTTGTAACCACCCAAACCTCCAGATCTTCTCTTGTGCCCGCATGGAGAAAAAACTTCAGCCGCGTAATAGAAATCATCTAATCCATGCTTCCAGTCATGGATTAGACTTAACAAAATTATCAATTTGTATCTGTATCATTAGTTGTAGGCTTATGTTAGTGATCTATTTTTTTCAAGCCAAATATGGGCTTCAAGAAATGTATAATTGGCTCTATTTCTATTTTTAAGGAGGTTCGGTTGGGATTGTTGTTGATAGAAAGATATCGGATTGTAATTGACTTTAATTTCCAAATTAATAAAATATTCTATGTTCTGTTTATCTTTCTGAGCAGCTTCTTTGTCTTTTGAAGGAGTTGTGAGTGAGGGAGGGCCCCCTTCACTCACAACTCCCGCAGCATAGTGTGTGTTTTATTTCTGTTTCATTTATGCATTAATAATTCATGTTCAAAGCTAGTGCTTTATTTCTGCATTTCCTGCAGCAAAATGTTAATTGGTTAAGTGATTTAATTCTTTATGTTAATGAGTTCTTTTCATTTGATCAATGTTTGGATTCATGCTCTTTAAGTTGGATTCTTGATTATGGTTTATCTTTTATCTTTTCCTGCATCAATATCAGCAAAACCAAGTGCTGTAGATGGATGACATATGCCACTCTATAGCCATTACTGAAAAGTATTGATACATGAAAGAAGCACAAGTTGTTGATTGTTGTCTAATATTTATCTTTTCATGGTCAATATCAGCAATCCTAAGTGTTGTAGAGGGATGATATATGCCACTCCATAGCCATTGCTGCCAAGTATTGACATAGGAAAGAAGCATCAGTTGATGTCTGTATAATTTATTAACACTTGAAGTAATCATCCTGCATATACTTTGCACTACATCTCATCAGTTTACCTTCTTGGGTTGACAATTCATGATTTACAAATTATAAGCATATAATTTGACTCAACACCTCCTCTCCTCTCTCCCTCACTCTCTCTCCATCTCTCCCTTGTCACTCTCTCTCTCTCTCTCTCTCTCTGTCTTTCTCCCCCACCCCCCCCCCCCCCCCCCCATCCATATGATTGAGAATTATCACATTGTGTAATCAATAATAATTGTAAAATAGAATATAATAATACTTATAATGGAGATATCATTATTGATTATTATATCAATAATAATATATAAAATAAGTAACCCATTAATAAATAATGGTATGTTAAATTTACATTATAGACAAACCAATTTCTTCTCATTAAATTGGTAGCTCTATGTCTTACATTTTACATTACATTACGTTACATTTTAAATTTTTCATTACAATTTACATTTATATATGTTTTAATTTGAATATTAATTAAAACATATGAAGACAACATTTAATTTTGATTTTTTTTCTAAAAATATATTTAATTCTTGATTTTCATGTCCATGATACAGTCTATGGTGGCCAGTTCCATGCAGTCTGGGTTTAAATTTTTTGGTGTGATTTCTTCTACAATGTTAGAGGTGTCCAATAGAGGTGGGAAGTAGGGATGAAGGCGGTCTACATTGAATACTAGGTGTAGACCAAGGAATGGTGGAATACTGAGCTTGAAGGCATTGTTCCCTACAGCCTTGGTGATGGTGTACAACCCATATCGGAGCGGGCGAATCTTGTGGTGGGGTCTAGTGAGGCGCTCCTTCTGCAAATGTAGCCACACTTTTTCGTCCATCTAGAAGTTGTGTGGCACCTGATGTTGATCATTTCATTACTTGTACTTAGAATTGGCTCTGTCCAGTATGTCATGAACCTGTTGGTAGATGTGTTGAATGCGCTTGATGAATTTTTTTGCATTGTCAGCTTTAGACTAGACATGAGCCAAATCAGCCTGAGTAACTGCAAATGGCATGGCTACGTAAATGGTACATAGTGGCTCGAATCCCAAGCCCACCTAAAAGGAGCTGTGGTCGGTTGAGCTATGGAGAGCGCCTGGTTATAACTGTGTTTCACATAGGGAAGGCTCTCATCCCATGTGCTTGGATGCTTTGAATTGTACATGCGTAGAATATGTACAATCATCTTGTTGATGACCTCTGTCTGGCCATCATTTTTGGGATGGAAAGCTGTGGACTTGGTGAGCTTGGTGTCCAACATTGACTAGAGGCTGGACCAAAATGTGCTGAGGAACCTGCTATCGCGATCTGATATGATAGACTGTGGGATCCCAAAGTGCACCCACACTCATTCAAAGAAGAGTTTAGCTGAGTGGCTTAGTTGTGATATTCTTCTTGCGAGTTTGCCATAATGGCCATCTTTGAGAATCTGTCGATGACCACGAAAACACAGTCATTTCCATGCTTAGTAGAAGGAAGGCCTGACATGTAATCCATGGAGATGGATTCCCAAGGTCGACTAGGGGTAGGTAGCGGAGTATAGATCCCTTACTTCTTGATGGTCGGTTTGGCAATGGCGTAAGCAGTGTAGGATCTGATGTACTTCCCGACATCCTGTCGAAGGTTTGGCCAATAGAAATACTTCTGTAGTACTGCCACTGTTTTCTCGACCCCAAAATGCCCAGCAACTCGACTGTAGTGCGCTTCCCATATCATCTTGGAACACTCGCTTGAAGGAACACAAAGGTGTCCTAGGTGACATAATAGTGCATCTTGGAGGTGAAAATTTGGAACTTGCATACCCCCAAGAGTGCCTTGTTTGTGTAGCTGAATTCTGGATCGCTCTTGTAGAGAAGCGGCCAATCAGAAGTCTCATGGCCATAAGAGTTGAGAACGGTGGTTATGGCCATGATCAGTGGTCGGTTGAGGCAGTCTGTAACATTATTGGTGCTACTGTTCTTGTACTTTATGTTCAAATGAAATTTTTGCAGATATGTGGACCACTTCTGATGACGATCGTTCTGCAACTTCCCTTGTGTCTGTATGAATTGCAGGGGTCGGTGGTCTGTGTGGATGATTGTCTCCTTCCCCAAAATGTAATGCTTCCATTGTTGACAAGCCTGCACAATGGAATACATTTCTTTGCCATAAGTGGGATACTTTCGAACTGTGTCAGACAATGTCTCACTATGATATGCCACTGGATGCCCCTGTTGAGTAAGAACTGCCCCAATATCGTATTCAGAGGCATCTGTCTCAATCTCAAATGGTTGTTGCAAGTCTAGTAATGTGAGCATTGGGGCAGAATAGAGGTGATGCTTCAATTCTACGAACGCATTTTGTTGAGATTTCGACCAACTAAAATTTTCTTTCGCTTCTCCCTTGGTGACTTGACTTAAGGGCCAAGTGATATGAGAGAATCCCAACACGAACCTGCGGTGGAAATTAGCAAGACCCAGAAAGCTACGAAGCTCTGTTAGGGTGGTTGGGGCTGGCCAATCCCGAATGACTTGGATCTTGGATGGATCCACATGAACCCCCCTTTCATCAATAATGTATACCAGATATTGAACCTGGGTCATGCCAAAAGTGCACTTATCCAAATTGGCACACAACTTGTGTTGCCGCATTTTTTGGAGGACTTCTCGGATGTGGTGGAGGTGCTCTTCCCAAGTCTGGCTGAAGATCAGAATGTCATCCAAGTATACCACTAAAAATTAGTTGGTGAATGGACGTAAGATGTCATCCATCAACCTCATGAAGGTTGCAGGAGCATTTGTCAATCCGAAAGGCATGACGAGCCATTCAAAAAGACCCTCCTTAGCTTTGAAGGCAGTCTTCCACACATTAGAGGGTTCGATTGGTACCTGGTGATACCTAGACTTCAATTCGATCTTGCTGAAATATTTTTCCCCTTTGAGTTGGCCTAGAAGGTCATAAATTTATGGGATTGGGTACCTATTCCAGACAGTGATCTTGTTCAGTGCCTGATAATCAATACAGAGTCTCCAAGTCCCATCCTTCTTCTGTACCAACATGATCGGGCTCCAACAGGGCGATGAACTTGGTCAGATGTGACCTTTCTGTAGTAGCTCCTGAATCTGCCTCTTGATTTCATCATTCTCGAAAACAGAGTGCCTATAGATCAGTCCATTTGGTAGTGGCGCACCTGGGGTCAAGTCAATGGGGTGCTTGACCTGGCAGTGTAGAGGCACCCTTTTGGGTGAGGTGAAGATGTCCCCATACTCCTCCACAAACTTGTCCATTTGTTGTTGTCATGCAGAGGAGCCATGTATGGAGGTCTTGGCCACAGTCTTCTTCTTGCCTTGGGGGCGGATCATCAGGAAAACAAATTTCCTAGTTTGGGAAATGAGCTTACTACATTGTTTTGCAGTAACCAAAGAGATAGTGGAAGGCGGTGGTACCTTTGGTATCTTGTACAATTTATTTCCCAAAGTAACAATAACAGCGTGAGGCCGGGCCTCATACACAGCATGTCGCTTCCACAAGTATGGTTGGCCTAATAATACATCAGAAAAATCAATAGGAGAAATGTCACACAATACCTCATCTGTGAAGGGCTTGATGCTATAGGGAAGGCAGCACTGCGGGCTGATGCGGAGATCTCGTCCTTGGTGAAGCCACCCGATGGTGTATGGTTGTGAGTGCACTGTGGTCGGCAAGCCCAACTGCTTCACGACATCTTCTGAAATGAGACTCTTTTGGCTCCCATTGTCAGCAATGAACTGTAGCGAGGAACCCTTTACCCACATTTGGTAGTGGAAGAGACGCTCTGCCTCCTCTGGATCTTCTGGTTCCTCCTTTTGGATCTTCGTAGTGGCAACAGTGGCATTGCACTCTGCATCAGTAATATTCTTCTCTTTTTCATTCACCTTGTCAGGTTCTGATTCAGAGTCGGAGCATGCATATGATTCAGAAGCCCTCATCTTGGCCACCAGCAACTTCTTGGCTCAACACTCACTTGTGTTGTGAGTGGAGCTCTTATGGAACTCACACGACTTTCCTGTGTCCTTCTTTGGCTTCACGGTGTTGTTATTTTCTTGTGTCTTTGGCAGGTTGTCTTGGGCCGCCATCCCTTGGTTTTGTCCTTTGTTCTGCAGTTTGGGGGCACCTTTCCCTTGCTTTTGATTCGCAGATCCAAAGTCTCGCTTCTTCTGTTTGAATTTCTGCTCAATCTTGGCAGCATACCGGTATTCCGTACCAAGCGAGGAAATGTCGAGGAACTCCATTTCCTCCTAAATGTATCTGTGCAGACAACTGCGATACTTTAGCACCAAATGTTTCTCTGAATCTTTGATACCCAACTTTGTACGCAGGGTATGGAACAGATTTGTTAGCTCATGCACATGTTGATCCCTTTGTTGCCACAACGTGGTCCATTGTATGTACTTGTCCTCATAGCTCCCCACGGGATAGTATTGTTCCTTGATGACATCTCAAAAGAATTCCAAGTGGGTATGGCTGAGAACAGAGAGGGTTCTGTCTCGTCCTTTTTCTCACAGTAGGTTTCCCACCAGTCCTTGACATGGGGGGTAGCTTTGAGGAGTGCAAAAATAATCTTCTCCCAGTCAGAAAAGTCATGAACCGAGAAATATCTTTCTAATAGATTCAAACATCTATCTACTGCATCTTCATCTATTTAACCCTCAAATATGGGAATGTCAAAGTTTACTTGTACCTTAAAGGGAGTCGCGCCTCCAGAGTGGCTACTGGATGCAGATGTGCTGCCGGTGGGCATTCATTGAAGGATCTAGGCAAAGTCATCCATAATCGCGTTCCTTTGTTTTTCGAGGGACTCCTTGAGCAATATTTTGATAGGATCTCCTGCTCCCTCATCCTTCTTTTCATCCCCCATGGGCGTTCATTGGGGTTTGCGAGGTTGATCTTGCAAAGGTTCCACCAGATCGAGCCCTAACTCCTTATACGTCGACCTCATTGGGGACATGCAAATAAGGATCGAGAAAAAGCAGAACGCTCTGATACCACTAATCCTGATTTATGCAAGAACGCAAAAGAATACAGAAATAAACATAAACACAGAAATACAATGGAAATAAGCCTTCATTTCATTAATATCAAATCACAGAAATATGCTTACAAACATGATGGAAATAAAATAGCTAGGGTGCTGGTAGTGAATCTCTGAGAATAGATATGGCGGCTACAGACCTCTAAATTGTGTTACAATGAGGCTCGAGGGCCTATTTATTATAGAGAAACAATGGAGAACTCTAAACGTCCAAAAACCTAACCCTAGGAGATGAAGCGCCAAAAATATGGGCCCTGTTTGGGTAAATTGGTGTTTGAACTTCTTGGGGACGTAACTTCGGCATACTATCTCCGTTTGGGGCTTCAAAATGGCTCCGGAAGTTCAGGACCCAAAAAACTGCTAAAAATATTAAGTTGTGAAAAAACTAAAAGAGACAATGGTGGGGCCCTAAGTGGAATAGGCGGGTGGCCACCAATATCCACCTGATCATATATTTTGTGACATTTAAAAATTGTTGACACACACACACACACACACATATATATAAATGACAACATTTAAATTTTTTTGACATACTTACTTACCTTACACCTACATTCTCCCTTATACTAGGTTATAAAGTAACTCTCAGTGCAATTAACTAAATTATAATTTCATTATTGTAAAAATATTTAATATATGAATTAAGCATATATACATTAAAAAAATTACAAAAGTCTTAACGAGAAAGATTCACCTCCACCTTACCATTTTGTTACACAATACCATGGGCCAATGTCGTGGCTTACTAATACTACATACTCGAAAAACCGTTAATCATGTTCAGATGACATGTTCATATAACATATGTTCAAAGGACATTTTTTTAAATTAATCAATTTAATTAAATGGGTAGAAAATGCATGATTAATTTTGAGATAAAATATATACCTTTGATTTGTGACCACTACTAAATATATTATAGAATATTACATTGAAGTTAAATCTCCACCACCCACCTAATGATTATTCATAAATCAAAGATTGAGATTTATTTTAAATTTAGTTATGCTCATTTTAGCCTTTTAGTTAAATTAATTAAAAGAAATGTCATATTAACATGTATCATATGTTCGTATTAGTAAGCCATGACATTGGCCCACAATATTTTAACAAAACATATTTACATGTTAAGAATTTGCATGGTAAAGTGCATCTAATCACCATGGTCAAGAATCTTGTTACACACATTTCACTCATATATTAATATTTATTTTTAGCACAGGCTCTCTAGCTCAATATGATAGATATGTAGTAATGTCATGTTTAACATTTCATAAAACTAAAAGTAAAATAAAATAAAATAATACAAAATAAAGAACATAAAATTAATAATTGTAATTATAATTATAATGAATATTTAAACCAACAGAGATCTTGAGTGTGTGTGTTTTCACAGTCAAGAACATGTTGATGAGAGCTTTTGGAATCCTATGTATTCTTATGGAGGGGCCTAGGATTCCAGGTGCTCTTAACAACAACATAGATCTACTAGGTCTTGAGTGGGATCAAATATCTTGAGATGTTCTCATAACAACATAGTTCTACTAGATCTTGAGTGGGATCAAATATCTTGAGATGCAAACTTATTTTAGAGTAAAAAGAGATTTGATCTCTTAAAACACTTTGTACATTAAAGTTAAGATGGATATAGACTGATATAATATATATATGTATATAAAATTTTAAGCCATATATTAATTCTTTTTATAATAATTATAATAACTAATAATAATTTAAAATAAAGAAATAATAGCTTTTTTTTATGATTTTTTAAAATTAAAAATGGTATAATAAATTAACTATTTTGATAATTAAATATTTATCAACCATTTTATTTATATAAATATGTAGAAATTTAAAACAACAAAAAAAACCATATATATAAAACACACAAAAATAAATTTAGAAATTTAGAAATAATAAAAAAATTAATTAATACATCTAATAAAATTAAATTAAATAATGAAATAATTACACTGGTTAAACTTAGTTTAAATACATTACTCTTCAAAAAAAACCAAAAACATTAGTGAATCTATTCCGAATGTTCAAAATTGTTTTTAAATCTTGCATTAAAATAATGACAGCATCAATCAATATATTTTGACTTACCTATAAATTAATGATGCAAATTGGTTTTCAAAATTAATTAAATATATAAGCATATCACTTCAAATCCATATTGGTATTTCTATCCTATGATTAATTCCGATAGTTACAACACAATCTTATATATCTGCTTTGGCATTTTTAATAAAATTAATATAAATTATATTATAGTCCAAATTTTTGGAAGTGAATATGCTCTTAATTGATTTTTAAAAATTCACATGTTTAGAAATTTAATTATTCTTAGTATTTTAGAGATTTGAATTATTCAAGATTTAATAAATCCGAAATTTAATTATTCTTAATATTTTAGAGATTTTAATTATTCAAGATTTAATAAATCCAAAATTCAAAACAAATTTGTTATTTAAAATAAATGAAAAAGAGAATTATTTTAATTGTGATTAATTTTTTAATATGCTCATATAATATATTTAAAATATATGTTCCGTTTAGGAATGGTTAAACTAACAAAATAACTCTAAATGAAATAAAAGTATTTTAGATTTGATGAATTTAAAAAGATATCAATCCATTACATGGTAAAAGTTTGCATATCTTCTGAGTGTACTTCCACTACGGGTACCTTAGTATTTATATCACTACTTAAATGAAAAGAATGACAATGATGGACATTGAGGCCTTTGTGGCATCGTAGTTGTTCCGACGTGGACTGGTGCAGTGGTTTGCGCGCTACAGCGGGGTGAAAGCACATGGAGTTATCTAAGCTCATATTGGACCATGAAGCGGCTTTTAGCGATGAGGACCTTTTGCATGCGACAAAGCTAGCAGATAAGGGCTATGGGGCGAGTGGTTTGAGGTCCTCCGCTCCTGGGGGTAACCATGACTCGGAATTGAACCATGGGGCATTCTCGACGATTTCAGAACATGGATTAGACCAAAATCAGAAGAAGGTGACAAAGGCGTTTAAACCTTCCGATGATTGCCGACTCTTGAATTTTGGCTCAGACGTGTTGTGGGAGTGGGTCGTAACGTTATCTAGGAGGGTAGTAATCGGAAGGTGGCAGTTCGAGAGGTTTGGTAAACCAGATAAAATGGAGTGGATGCTAAAGAGATGGGAAGACTTGATCGGTTATTGTCCTGAAGTAAGCAAGCTATAGGCGGGATGGTATTGTTTCTTAATGAGGAAGGAAGAAGATGTGGCCGTGATCTTAGGTCGAACGTGGGTGCTCAGCCGGTGTTTTATGGCCCTGCACTGGTGGGACGCCAGTTTTCATCCAATTACTAACGCGCCTGTGAACCATGTCATATGGGTCAAGCTACATGGGCTGCCCTTGATGTTTTGGAATTTCAGAGCAGTTAAGGCGATCGGGGACAGCATTGGGACCTGTAGAGATGCCGACCCAAAGTGCCACGAGGCCTTTGACAAGCGAATTTCCTGGGTATTGGTTGAGATCCCGTTCGTTGGGGGCCTGCCGTCGCCGATAAATTTGCAGTGGGATGGATCGGTGCACTGCCTGCCACTGGACTATTGGAACATCCCCTTCCGGTGCTTCCTCTGTCACGAGACAGGACACTTAAGGCGAAACTGCTCGGCGTGGAAAAGGATGGGTTGGGGGACAAAGGAAGAACTGTCTTCTAGGGAGCGGTCGAAAGTCGACATCTCGTCTCTCTCAGCTGAAGAAAATTCGTCGGGTAAGCATCAAAATCCCATTCTTTGCATAAATAAAAATTATGCTTGTAATCTGATTGATAGGGTACACAATATTGTAGGTGTTGGGGTTGATGCTTTGAAGGTTTCGGATAGTGTTTTCATAGGTTCTGGGTCTGTCAATAGGATGTGTATGGGCTTAGATGACCAGGGTTTTTCTAGGGAAAATGGTCTGGTTATGGGAGGGAATTATTTAAACCTGAGTCACACTTTTCCGGATGCAGATGTGGTGGGGGGGGAATGGGAATCCAACCAGGTATCCTCTGTTTGAAACCGAAACATTTCGGTGATGCCAGAAGGACCTCAAGTGAATTCAAACAGGCCCATTATTTGTATCCCGAGTGTGGGGGGAAATTGCGGTCAGGTTCCCATAAATCTCACACATATGAGGGAGCCGGAGGGGTGTGAACCGACAGGGGACAATATGTCTGAGGGGCCTATCTCGGAGAACGATTCCCCAAGGAATTCTGTGGGGAATGACATAGAATATCTGCTTGCTAATCCAGAGGCTGGATTGATTCCTTTAAATGTGTCCACTGGTATCCCTCCGCCACGCAAACCTGTCAGTCCCCCATCTTGCAAAAATGTCAATATTCGAAGAGGAAGGGGAAAACAGAAAAAGATATCAAATATGTTTCAGGAGTTGGGTCAAAATGGTGAAAGTTATTGTGAAGTCCCTATAGCACAGGCATTTGGGCGGTTCTTAGAGCAATTACCCCCGCTGATGAAGTGTCACGATGAAACTGGTTTCACTAAATATTAGGGGTCTGGGGGGGCATGCAAAATTTCTGTCCCTTAGGAATTTTTTGTTTTCTATAAAGCCTGATATTTTTCTGATTCAAGAAACCATGTCTGATGCGGACCGTGCAAATGCCTTTTTGCATCCTCTGTCTCCAGATTGGTCTCTCGTCACGACTGATGCCAACGGATTATCAGGGGGATGTGCAGTAATGTGGAATCCCTATGTTTATGCGCTCATTGATTTTGGTTTTCCGGGCGGCATCATTCTCACTGGTTTTTGCAGGGGATATAAACCCAGGATTCACATTATTAATTTATATTCTCCGTATTCAAACAAGTTGAACTTCTGGCAACATCTGGAGGATTGTGGGTTTTTTCTGTTGCGGAATATCATCATGGCGGGGGATTTAAACTGTTCTTTTTCTCCCGACAAAATTTGGGGGAATAAGGGGCGGGTAGATCCCCGTGACAGTGACATTAAGGATCTGCTATTAAATTCTGATCTCATTGATATCTCGATGGCAAGGAAAAGTCCAAATTGGATAAATGGGAGAAAAGGCCCGGACTTCATTGGAAAACGAATTGATAGGATCATGATCAGTATGGGTCTCAGGGCAGCCATCAAAAACCTGGAGGCAGAGGTTTAAGACCTCACGATTTCTGATCATAGGCCGATGATCTTGGCTTGGGACCTTGAGGAGAAAGTATATGGATATCCTTTTAAATTCAACAGATTGTGGCTTGATGATGATGAATTTAATAATTTGGTGAAGGGATATTTGTCTGCGCATCATAGAAGCCTAGGCATATCAGCCACTGAACATCTCTCAAATACCTTAAAAGGGCTCAAAAAGGAGGTCAGAGGGTGGGATCGCAGGAAGAAAAGGGTATTCAGGCAGCGAGCAAGGCACATAATTGTAGAAAGGGCGAGGATCTACTCAGAGGTGGCTGACGGCATCCAAAATGAAAACTACTGGGAGGACCTGAAAAACCTGGAGGCTGAATATAGGGGGATTCTACTAAAGGAAGAAGTTGAATGGAGGTTAAAAATTAGGGCTGTATGGCTAAAGGTGGGTGACAAAAATTCAAAATTTTTCCACAGGTTTGCATCCAGAAGAAGGCAGGAAAATGCAATCTGGGAAATAAAAGATGGGGGTAATACTCTTTATAGGAACTCTGAGATAAAAATAGCAGTTGTTGAATATTTCCAGTCTCTTTATACCAAAAGAGACACTGTACTGACCGAGGACCACATGGAGATGATTGTTGAATATCCACTGATGTTTAATGAGGCAGATAATAGGAGGTTCATGGACGTGGTAACATGCGAAGAAGTAAGGGGTATCCTTAGCTCTTTCTCTGCTGACAAAAGTCCGGGGCCCAATGGCTGGACCCCGGAATTCTTCATACATTTCATTGATGATTTTATTCAGGATCTAACGGAGATGGTGGAGGATGTTAGGGTCTCCGGACAGATCCTGGGGGCTATTAATTCAACTTTTATTTTCCTTATTCCAAAAATATCGGGGAATCTATCTTTCGATGATTACCGGCCCATTTCACTATGTAATACACTTTACAAGATAATATCTAAAGTCATAGCGCAGAGAATGAAAGGAAATCTATCCAGGTTTATAACTTCTGAACAATCGAGATTTCTAAAAGATAGGAATATACATGATGCTGTGGGGTTGAATCAGGAGGTTATTCACTCCATTGGGCACAAAAAGATGGACGCTGCAGTCATGAAGATAGATCTTAATAAAGCATATGATCGGGTGGATTGGATATTTTTGAGATTGGTGCTTCATAAGATTGGCTCGTGTTCAAATGCAGTGGCATGGATTATGGGCTGTGTCACCAGGACATCAATGGCTATTATTATAAATGGAGCAGCTACAAATTTCTTTTTGCTGGGAAGGGGTTTAAGGCAAGGATGTGCCTTGTCCCCCTTGCTTTTCATCTTGGTCATGGATGCTTTAAGCTGAAGGATTAGGAGGGCAGGTGACACGATGTCCTTCCGGGGGATAAACATCAGTCCACAATTGAAGCCTACACACAGTCTCTTTGTGGATGATATATTAATTTTTGGTATGCTAGCCTATAACGGGTGGGTGACATTGAAAGGAATTTTCTCTGGTTTTTGCAGTGCCTCAGGTATGGTGATCAGTGAGGCGAAATCATGTATTTACTTTGCGGGGGGAAACGACAGGAATAAGGAAGAGCTGGCTTTTCTATTTGGATTTTCCAGTGCATCATTATTTGATGGAATAACATACCTGGGGTTTCGAATGAAGGCTCTAAGCTACACTACTGAGGGCTGGAGGTGGTTACTACACAAATATGATCAAAAATTAAATGTGTGGACTAATAAGTGGCTCTCAAAGGGCGGAAGACTGATATTGTCACAGGCTGTGCTACAACAAATTACTATTTACTGGGGTCATCTATACATTATACCAAAGAAGATTATGAATGAGATTCGCAAAATTATGGCTAATTTCATATGGGGGGGGAGAGAAAAGAAGAAGGTTATTCACTTGGCACGGTGGGATCAGATTACGTGCCCAAATGATAAAGGGGGTTGGGGTCTTCTGGACCTGGGTCACTTTGGTAATTCCCTGCTATTGAAATCCATGTGGAGAAGTCTACATTCGGGTGGCTCATGGCAGGACATTATAAATCAGAAGTACTTGGGAGGGGCCTCTTTAGAGGAAGTGTATGTATTGGGATGGAAATCTCGAACTGGGATGGAAGGGTGAAATCCCCAAATGGAAGGAAAAGTCAAACCTGGGACTCAATGGCAGATGGGGAGAGTTATGGGACTCCTATTTAAACCTGCTGAGAAGACAAGGCATATGTCAGATGCGTGAAGGGGACCGCCTCATATGGGAAGGCTCTAACTATGAAAAGGGTCCGAGAGTTAAGGAAATATACAACACTCTTATAGAACAAAATTCGGATCTGGTTCAAGACTATTGGTTTGGGACCTTCTGGAGGGTAGATGTCCCTGTAAAAATGATCATTTTCCTGTGGCTGGTAAAGAATGATAAAAATTTGACTTGGAGGAACCTGCAACAGAAGGGGTGGCATGGGCCAGGACTTTTTCTCCTGTGTTTCGCACATGATGAAGATAATGAGCATCTGTTCTATTCTTGTCCATTTGCAAAGGTGACTCTAAAAATTCTGAGTGACTGCTTGAAAATAGAGGTTCCATTATTTGGAGGCACGGAGGAATGTCTGCGATGGTGGCTACAAGGTGCTAAGAGTAGATGGCCAATCCCAATTCTGTTACATTGGTATCTCTGGTGTGGGAGAAATAAGAGAATTTTTGAGGGTCGCATCATGTCTCTAGCAGAAATTGTAAATCAAATTCACAAGGATTGGCTCAGCATAAAACATAAGGATAAGGCCATCAAAGATATGTCAAAAATACTTCTCCCTTTTCAGTTTCAGTACCTGGTTGGATACTTTGATGGTGCGGCTCAGGAGTCTATCTGCGGGTGTGGAGTCTGGCTGCGCATCTCTTCGGAGTGTCATTACAAATTGCACTGGAATGGTGGAGTCGGGACAAACATGAAATCATAAATCATGGCTTTGTGGGGCCTAATGTGGTGGGCTTCATTTCTGGGAGAAGATTATATCTGGATTGTGGGTGATTCAAAGGTCTTGATTGACCATCTGAATCACAAAGTGAAAATTAATATGGGCTCTCTTTCACACTGGCTATGCAGAATTGACACTCTTAGAACTTTTTATGCAGGTATTACTTATCAGCACATATATCGCGAAAAGAACAATACTGCGGATGAGTTGTCAAAGCAGGGGCTACAGGATGCATATGGAAAGATAAATTATCAGCTTTTTAATATACAGGGTCTTCAGGACGAAGGCTCCATGCCCATCATCTAAGTTCAGTGGTAGCATAGATGCTATGCTTTTTCAGTTTTTGGAACTAAATGTGATGTTTTTGTCTCAGGTTAAAACTATGTGGTGTCTCCATTTAGTTTGAGTGGCTCCACAGCGTTGCCACAGTCACTTTTTGTTTAGCCTCTAGGGCGTGGATAACTGTGTTTTCTCTGTTTCCGATTTCTGTAGTTGTTGGAACATACTTTTTCATTAAGTCTTTGTAAGATCTTGGTGGCGACTATGACAAATCAGTGTTTCCGGTTTTGATGGGAATTGTTATTAGTGCCTTGTAATGTCCATTTTGTTTTGTTCCTGGTACTCATTATAAACCAGGGTATTTTTTTTACTGAAAAAAAAAATCTTCTATGGTAAATTATAAACAGTGTGACTTACAGTCTGCAGTCTTCTGCGGAGTCCGTGATATATAAACAGTGCGGTGACAAATATAATCGTTGTTCCAACTTGGAAGGCATTTATTCAACAACTTTTTTTTTTTTTTTTAAAATTAAAATAATAAAAATAATAATTGTAAATTATTATTATTTTTAATTAATTTTGCGTTAAAAAATTTAAATTAAAATAATAAAAATAATAGTTGTAAATTATTATTATTATTATTAATTTTAGATGGTTAGTTAACGTAGTCAAGTTATGTGTCGTTTTTAGTTTTTGAGCTCTATATTTATGAGAACCTATGCTATTGGCTCATGGTAGTCATGTGAATATATCATGATATTAATTCAATTCTTATCTCCAATCTATTAACCACTAAGAGGAATCAAATCTTTTGAGATGCAATTTTTTTCATTTTCTCTTTTTACACCAATTAGATTAAAATTTCACGTAAATCTTAGTTAGTTATTTACAAAAATAATTATTGAAATTAAAATTGTAAAATTTAAAAAATAAAATTAAAAATTAAAAATTAAAATTAGGTGACCTTTCACACCTTTTAGAACAAAAAAAATATAAAAGTGATTATTGAAATTGTAAAATTATATCCCCAATAAGTAACTTTTAACTCATTTTAAAATAACAGAAATATAATATTCTAAATGATGATGATGATGGTGGTTAACGTCCACTAAAAAAATAATTATTAAAATTGAAATTAGATCACCTTTCACACAACAAAAATATGAAAATGATTATTGAAATTATGAAATTACATCACCAATAATTAACCTCTTACCCCTTTTAAAACAACATAAATATGATATTCTAGTTTAAGAAGGTGATTATTAAAATTGAAATTGGGTGACCTTTTACACCTTTTAGAACAACAGAAATATGAAAGTAATTATTGAAATTGGAGGTGAAATTACACCACCAATAATTAACCTCTTACACCTTTTAAAACAACAGAAATCTTTTACACAACAGAAATATGATATTCTAGTTTGCCACAATTTATTTTTTCCGCTTTTCATTTATTCTTTCGTTGAAATTTCTGGATTGTGCGGGTCGTTTTAAAAGGAGTAGTCTACCCAGCCCGCGTTTTAGCCCGGAAATATGGCCCGTCGGAAAACATTTGCTGCCCGTGGCCGAATACGCTTGGGGATCGCCACATGACTACTCTGTCAGAGTTATTTCGGGTTGTCAGACATTCATTCAATGCTTCAATGTATTCAATGCCTCATCCGCTCTCAGAATTTCAAATTTAGCATTCGCGCGCTCAAAATTTTAATTTGAAGTTCTGCTCTCGGCGAGGGCAGCGTTGGAAGTCAGGGATCTTGCAAAACCGTATTTCTCTTGTGGATAATGGATTTCAGTCAGGAGATCTGAACTTCCAATGGCGAATAGCCAGCGAAATAAGGCTCGTCATCCTGCCACTGAATCTGCAAGAACTGAAATTCGTTCAGTACAGGTTGCACCTAGGCAGCGGCCTGGAACTCCTAAAAAAAGAACACTTGTGTTCAGTGAAGAAGAGACTCTCATTTCCTGTTGTTGCCACATATGCAATGGCTAGCAAGAGCCCAAATTCTGAGGAGCCCCAGCCTGAAGAGCATGCATGGTCGAATAGGGAGATCAAGCTTTTCAGCGTCTGAAAAAAGGAGTAAGCGTTGGGCCCGTTATTTGTTGCCCGATAGTAGACTAAACGCTGGGCTTGAAAGGGCCTTTTTTGCTTTCAATATTATATATTTCTTCAACTGCAACTGCAATCTGTTAAGCAATTTTTTTAAATTTTTTATTTTGCAATCTGTTATAAAGCAATTTTTTTTTTTTTTTTAATAAACTCATTTTGTAATTTTAGTTTCAAGCCCAACGCTCACTCTTTTTTCGATATGGAAGCATGGTACATTTGGCACATATTTGCTTATGTGCCTATGTGGTATGGAAACCATGCTCAAGTGTTAGTGTATATTTTCATTTATACACGCGCTTACATTAAGTTATATATATATATAGATTTGTGAAAATTGTTAGATTTATTAAAACAAAAAGAAAAGACAGATTGAAATTGTTTTCTATTAAATAAAATCAAAATGTACATTAATGTTGAATGTCCAAGTAATATATACAGATATATATAGATGTGTGAAAAATGTCAGATTTATCAAAAAAGAAAAGAAAAAAAAAGACAGATTGAAATTGTATTCTATTAATCAAAATGGCTTTTTAGAAGAATATTTTGTTGGTTTTGCATATATACAGAGTTGTGAAAAATGTCAGATTTATAAAAATGCCGACTGTTAAAAAAAAAACTAAGACAACTTGAAATTGTATTTCATTAATCAGAATCAAAATAATCCTAGAAGACTTTTTTTTGTTGGTTTTGCTTGAAATCCAATCAGAATTGGGAAAATTGAAGTTTTAAGTTATTTAGCTGCAGAACGATGGTGCTCTAAAGATTTTCCTGAACATTGAATTCATTTTTGTATTAAAAATTTCATTTTAAACAACAAAACATTAATTTCATTCAAAAATATTTTGACAAAAAAAAGCATTTGAGCTCCCTTAATCTAACAAAATTTCAATTTGTTTAATTTTTCTTAAAATGATGAACTCTGTTTTATTAAAAAATAAGGATGTGAATTGGGTCTATATTTAATAGTTTTAGAGGAATAATTGTTAATCTCTTCAATATTTGTATAGTTTTTCTTAAAATGGTAAACTTTGTTTAATTGAAAAATTAAAGATGTGAATTGGGTCTATCCTTCATAGGAATAATTATTATTCTCCCCAATTAGATTCAATTTTCACAAATAACATTGGTTGTCTTCCACATTTGTTAAATAAATATTGGATTGATAAATTTTTGATAATTTTTAAACAAACTCTCATTACCTTTACCTACTTAAAGGACTTTACAACACAAGGATAAAATGTATCATATTTAAGGACTTTTCAAGTTAGTGGTTGGCTCTAGTCTTATGGTTAATTTAGTTCCATTTACCTCACAAAGTTTAATTCACACTAAAGAAAATGAGAGAAACAAGTCCACCATATGAATATGAATAAACTCCTAGTGTAACGAGGCAATAATGGAAATTCCAGCATGATTTTGACAAAATTTGACAATTTCTTTTGGAAATGCAGGTTGCCCTCTCAAGCTTCAGAATTTTGGGTGCCCCAAGGGTTTTTTTATTGTGGTGAATCCATTTCAATCATTAAAAAATTATTCAAACACTCCCAAGGTCAGATTGTTTGAAAAAGAAATGCTTGAATTCTACAAGAAATGTGCTTTTAAGGCAGTATCACTATTATAAATAAATACTTTCCAAATTATAATATAAATAGATACTTAAGATTATAGTATCAATGAAAGTTTGGCCAATGCTAAAAATGACATGGCAACTTTGAAAAAGAAAATAACTAGATAACCCATGACTTTTGTTCAACAACATTTTAGACTAATATCACCGTCCATAGTTGATAAATATCATAATTTATTTTTTTTTAACTTATCTTCACGTAATTTTCTTGACTGAAGAAACCTAGCTATTCTTTCAAGAAAATATCATTTACATGTACAATGAAGGGAACTTCTTATATATTCCATTAACCATATTATTTTACTATGAATTTCATACTTCATAAAGTACCCAACAACGAAGAAGTACCCAATCCTCTTTAGTGAGTACCATTTCATCCCCTTTGTGAAAAAAATCACTTGATTTGATCTTGGATGATGAACTATTGAACCCCTACACTCTTTTACGTGGTTTAGCAAGGTAGGTTTCAAAGAAAATAATGTGCATTTTTTGCAAAATCTTATGATCCTATGATACTCTATAGAATAATTTATAGGAAACATGATGCTTCAGCATGAACATAAATACATTTATCTCAAAAAAAAATTGTTGATGGAGAGGAAAATTTGATTTCTCCATTTACAGTACATCCAATAGAAATCATTGATACATATGGAAGAAGGATGTTTCATGTGCCACCTTATCATTTTATATAAAAACTATGTTGGCACTTACTTGAGAGTAATTAGATTTAGCATTCTTAAGTTGAAATTTTAAGATTGACATCCCTTCATGAGCACAACTTTTAAGGCAATGTGGCTTTGAGGTTAGGAGCAAGGGAAATCCTTCAAACTACTAGACAAAACATCAACTTATGCAACACTGAAGGTTTTTTATGCTAGTACAAATTCTCCTTCATGAGTTCTATTGGAAAAAGTTCCTTGCTTGAGCTCATGGCCAATACAAATTTAGTGTAGTTGTCCATGTGAAGAAAAAATTGTACACTTTTTTTTTTTTTTGGAAATATATTAAGAGTATGAAAGTAATTGCTTCATTTTATCATAGGTTCACAATCCATTACAATCCCCATCTTGCCGTAGCTCTTGAGAAGATCATTGAAGATGTCATCATTCTATTAAACTCATTTTTTGTCTATTTCAAACACAAGGGTTATTTCAACAAGATGTGCACATTTTCTTATTGTTGGTTCCATTCAGGATTTACAACACTAACATATGTGATGTACAACCAACATATTACCCCGGATCTCTAATACGTTGTCTCATAAGGTTCCTCTCCAATGTTGTTGTCAACCATTCTAGATGGTGAAAAAACTCAGATAACTTGAAGAACAACAAGTTGAATAGATAGTATGCTCAATATATCTATTAAATGATGTGCCTAATGATAGAGAGAATGAAAATTTGCTCAGACAAATTCAAGTCACTGCAAAATCAAATGTTAAACAATATCCACAAAATATTCTTAAGTCTTTGTGGAGAAAAGCATGAAATCTTGGGAGGACAAACCATAGGAGGTTGGATAATAGGATTAGATTTATGATTTTTTAGTAAAATGATTAGTTGATTAAATTAAATGTCATATTTATTTATGTCATTTTTCTAAACCACTTACACTTCTAATGAAGATTTACCATTGAAGCAAAATTTGGCATAAGCAATTTGGACATATGAATTTATGAAGTATGAAATTCATAGTAAAATAATATGGTTAATGGAATATATAAGAAGTTCCCTTCATTGTACATGTAAATGATATTTTCTTGAAAGCATAGCTAGGTTTCCTTTGAGTCAAGAAAAAGTACGGAAGATAAGTTAAAAAAATAAATTACGATATTTATCAACCATGGGATTTGTGATACTTGTTTAAATGTTGTTGAACAAAGTCATAAGTTATCTAGTTATTTTCTTTGCAAAGTTACAAGTTACTTTTAGCATTGGCCAACTTTCATTGATACTATAATCTTAAGTATCTATTTCATATTATAATTTGAAAGTATTTATTTATAATAGTGACAATTTTGCCTAAAGCGTCATTTCTTGTAGAATCTGGCCATTTCTTTTTTCAAAAAATCTGACCTTGGGAGTGTTTGAATAATTTTTTAATGATTGAAATGGATTCACCACAATAAAAAAACCCTTGGGGCACCCAAAATTCTGAAGCTTGAGAGGGCAACCTGCATTTCCAAAAGAAATTGTCAAATTTTGTCAAAATCATGCTGGAATTTCCATTATTGCCTCATTACACTACGAGTTTATTCATATTCATATGGTGGACTTGTTTCTCTCATTTTCTTTAGTGTGAATTAAACTTTGTGAGGTAAATGGAACTAAATTAACCATAAGACTAGAGCCAACCACTAACTTGAAAAGTCCTTAAATATGATACATTTTATCCTTGTGTTGTAAAGTCCTTTAAGTAGGTAAAGGTAACGAGAGTTTGTTTAAAAATTATCAAAAAATTATCAATCCAATATTTATTTAACAAATGTGGAAGATAACCAATGTTATTTGTGAAAATTGAATCTAATTGGGGAGAATAATAATTATTCCTATGAAGGATAGACCCAATTCACATCTTTAATTTTTCAATTAAACAGTTTTACCATTTTAAGAAAAAACTATGCAAGAATTGAAGAGATTAACGAATTCCTTTCCTAAAACTATTAAATATAGACCCAATTCACATCCTTATTTTTTAATAAGCGAGTTCATCATTTTAGAAAAAAATTAAAACAAATTGAAATTTTAATTGGGTAAAGGAAGCTCAATTGTTTTTTTGTCAAAATATTTTTGAATAGGTAATGTTTTGTTGTTTAAAATGAATTTTTTAATACAAAAATGAATTCAATGTTCAGGAAAATCTTTAGAGCACCATCGTTCTGCAGCTAAATAACTTAAAACTTCAATTTTCCCAATTCTGATTGGATTTCAAGCAAAACCAACAAAAAAAAAGTCTTCTAGGATTATTTTGATTCTGATTAATGAAATACAATTTCAAGTTGTCTTGGTTTTTTTTTTAACAGTCAGCATTTTTATAAATCTAACATTTTTCACAACTCTGTATATATGCAAAACCAACAAAATATTCTTCTAAAAAGCCATTTTGATTAATAGAATACAATTTCAATCTGTCTTTTTTTTTTCTTTTCTTTTTTTGATAGATCTGACATTTTTCACACATCTATATATATCTGTATATATTACTTGGACATTCAACATTAATGTACATTTTGATTTTATTTAATAGAAAACAATTTCAATCTGTCTTTTTTTTTTTTTATAAATCTAACAATTTTCACAAATCTATATATTTTACTTAATGTAAGCATGTGTATAAATGAAAATATACACTGACACTTGAGCATGGTTTCCATACCACATAGGCACATCAGCAAATATGTGCCAAATGTACCATGCTTCCATATCGAAAAAAGAGTGAGCGTTGGGCTTGAAACTAAAATTACAAATTGAGTTTATTAAAAATAAAAATAAAAAACAAAAATTGCTTTATAACAGATTGCAAAATAAGAAATTTAAAAAAATTGCTTAACAGATTGCAGTTGCAGTTGAAGAAATATATAATATTGAAAGCAAAAAAGGCCCTTTCAAGCCCAGCGTTTAGTCTGCTATCGGGCAACAAATAACGGGCCCAACGCTTACTCCTTTTTTCAGACGCTGAAAAACTTGATCTCCCTATTCGACCATGCATGCTCTTCAGGCTTGGGTTCCTCAGACTTTGGGCATGCTCTTCAGGCTTGGGTTCCTCAGACTTTGGGCTCTTGCTAGCCATAGCATATGTGGCAACAACAGGAAATGAGAGTCTCTTCTTCACTGAACACAAGTGTTCTTTTTTTTTAGGAGTTCCAGGCCGCTGCCTAGGTGCAACCTGTACTGAACGAATTTCAATTCTTGCAGATTCAGTGGCAGGATGACAAGCCTTATTCTCCTGACTGAAATCCATTATCCACAAGAGAAATATGGTTTTGCAAGATCCCCTGACTTCCAACGCTGCCCTCGCCGAGAGCAGAACTTCAAATTAAAATTTTGAGCGCGAATGCTAAATTTGAAATTCTGGGAGCGGATGAGGCATTGAATACATTGAAGCATTGAAGGAATGTCTGACAACCCGAAATTAACTCTGACAACTCTGACAGAGTAGTCATGTGGTGATCCCCAGGTGTATTCGGCCACGGGCAGCAAATGTTTTCCGACGGGCCATATTTCCGGGCTAAAACGCGGGCTGGGTAGACTACTCCGTTTTAAAATAGTAAAAGATATAATTTGTTACAGAAAGTGGACAAAACTTTCGTAGTATAATTTATTTGTCCTTTTTATTTATACATTCCTTGCAATTTCCGGATTGCGAAGACCATTTTGATATAATAAAAGATTTAATTTGTTGGGATTGAACTTGATCGTTGGTGTGTAAGCAACCTGCAGCCTCTCAGAAAGAGTTGGACCAATCCTACGGACCTTTCGTACAGCATGCTTTGGTTGAAAAGGGTGACCATAACCACTTTCAACCAATCAATTAGTCATTGGAAAGTGAAAGCCCCCGCATCTTCTACGAAAGTAGCAATGTGAAGATCAGTCATTGAACACAGTTAGCCTCGTTGCGTGGACAGTGTGTGTATGGGGGGAGGAAGCGCGTGAACGGTCCACGAAATACCCGGGCCGTGGGTTATTTAATCAATCATTTCCCAACTTCCAATTATGCCTCTAATGACAAATTTCTCTCCCCGACCAAAAATGAGGGAGAAACCACCATGGAGTGTAGTATGTGCGGGGACGTAGGCTTTGCAGAACAGCTGTTCCAGTGTGGGAAATGCCGATTCCGCTTCCAGCACAAGTAGGATCCCTAAAAGTATTTTCAGTATTGTAATGTTTCAGATTTCTATTTATTACATGTACTCATTCCTCTTTTATTCAATAATAGTTATGTGCTTGGATGATGAATTGGCAGATATTGTAGCAAAGGCTTTTTCTATGGAGATCATATTGAATTGTGCGACTGGTGTTTCGTGGAATCTGATCATTGTTGCTTCTCTCCTAATTTTTCTTCAAGCGCCAAATCTAAGAGGTCCTCCAGAAATAACATTGACAGTAAAAGATCAGATGGCACTGCTTCTCTTAGGAGAGTCAATGCCTGCAGCGTTAAACGAAGAAGAGATGAAGCTGAAAAGACAACTGGGTGGTTGAGAAATCCGAGAAAAACAGATATGCAAAAACCAAGAGTGGCTCCTACAGGAAGCAGGCGAAGGATGAAGCTCCTGAATGAAATCCAATGTTAAATTTAGGAGAAAGTGTGACCTCCTTTTGTTTCGGATTATATGGGGTGCATCCTTATGTCGATTTCTGAGGAAGACTACTGTAGTCATATATATGACTAGTTGGAGAAACTAGATGCCCATGTTCTTGAACGTGTTTAATTATAGACATTAGAATATACACCATTAACAATTCTATAAAATTATATTTGCATTTATAAATGATGTGTTCTAATAAATTATTTTTGAATTCATAATTCATGTGCTCTATCTAAAAGATAGATCAACTTGCAATGGATGGCGTTTTAAAAATATTCACTTTTTTTTCTTATAATGTTTTATTTAATTCAAAGAATTATACATTAACTCAAATTTACATGATGAATTTACTCTCCCTTCTCAATCCATAAGAAGAATGAATAATGTTTTTCTTTGTAATATCCCAAAGCTTAAAAATTTCTATAGATCTAGTATATTTTAGTGTTCTAGTTATAAATACTTGCAATTAAATAATAAACATAAGTAAATTTGGAAATGTAACTTTTATTTATATTATTAACAAAAGAAACGAGTACATGCCCATATAACAATTTAAAGTCCCTGGAGTCGCATGCCTAGCTGCTCACTAAAATAGAAAATAAAAGACTAAAGCACAATTGTGGACCCTTGATGGATCCACCAAACAAATAACACTCACAAACAAAATAACATCCACGAGGTTTTCATCCTTGGGATCAAACTGGAACTAGCCACACCAAGTTCTCAAGGAAAACATAATAAGATATATAAACCCAAATGCTCCGAATTCCTAGCTTATGTCCCCTTTTAAACGTTTGATCGACTCTCTATAGCCTTATTTAATTATTTTCCCTCGAAAATTGAAGGAAAATTCCATGGGTTGATACCATGGGAAAATACCATGGACATATTCTGTCTAATTTGACCAGATCAAGAAAGGGAATATTACAAATCCTCCTGCCCAAAGATTGCTTACCCTCAAGCAATTCCCTGTTATCAACAACAGAAGCATTTATACCAAGATCTCATACAACCCAATGTTTTATTTCATACCTACATGCTAAATGATCCTGAATGGATCCTTCGATACCTGGATCCCAATCAATCCTCCAACCAATCCTTCCCTTGATAGATTCATCTAGATCCCAAACAATCCTCCAACCAATCTTGACCCCGATGGATTCTCCTAAATCCCAATGTCCCATGAATCCTTGGACCTATGGGTTATGGTACCATCTTAGCCCTTCATAAATGCTCATGCCAAAGGGCCCAAGCTACAACATTCCCATCGATGTGAGTATCCTCCTAAGAATCAACCCATCAATAGAGTACCAACTCATAATCTCTCGATAATCCATACCTTGGGAAGGATGAATATCTGCAAATCTACTATGTTGATGTTGCTCGAGGCTCAATTCATGTTGCTCCACTCGGTTACCCAACGTGATGCATTTGCAAAACTCTTCACTGTTCTTTCCAATGTATAAAGGTGGCTTAGTAGTGTTGCATACCTTATGCATGTACACTTGTAGAGGGCTACTCTGGAACTCCCAACTGTACTCTTCTTGTTGCCTTCTGAGGGACTTGAGTCGTTCCTCAACATTAGACAAATTGGTTGTTGATTCCACACATACCCCTATGAGCTCCTTAATTTTTCTGTTCTCCTGTAAGACAGTGCCTTAGACTGTCTAGAATCTCTGCTTCAATAGCATAAGATTTGTATTGAAATGCATGATCCTTTCCTGAAAGTCTTCTACTGGAAATTCTAGTGCCCTGATGAATGTCACGTTATATATGAGCATGAGATGCCCCACAACCACCACTTCAACTTGAACCTTTGACTGGCCCTCCAGAAATGGCTCATCCTGCATACTATATTTGTCATGCTGGCCTGCACGATCATGCTCATCATATTGGTTTATTAATACTGACTCCTCATTTGATTTTCCTTGAATATCTTCATATTGGCCTTCTCCACAGGTGGGGATAAGTTGTTCACCATCTCTGGTTGTCAAACATGGATGTAATAGTTGACTGTTATCTATATCTGATTTCCCATACTCTTTTTGGATGTTCTTTGAGATACATATAGACTCAACTACCACATCATCAGGAGGAATTACCTCCTTCCTTTCGCCGTATACTTTTTCAAGTTGATTGATTATCATCAACTTGTCCTGCAAGTTTCTTTGAAAAGAATGGTGTTTTTGCTCACCATATGTACTTGGTTGCTTCGATCCTTCACAGCTTCTCCCTTGAAAACCGGCGAATCCAACTATGGAAGAATCCTCATGATGTGAAGAAGTCTCTAACTATTTTTCCCTTGTCACCTCCTTATCCCCTTGACATGAATGGTCAAGTGCCCAAACTCCCTTACATACAAAGCACAAGACTTTCCTCCTTAGTTCATTCTTTCTATCTCCACAAATATTTGTTAGTTCCTCCTTGGTTAAATTCTTTCTAAGTAGCTTTATGTTCTGTTTGACCAACCCCTCAACTAGTTCCTAGGCAACAGGTGATACAATTAGCTCCTTCCTCCAAATGGCCAACAATTTGGATCTTAATTTTTTGGAGATGGCCTTATCTTCTCCTAAGATCGGGGACATGATATTTTGCATGCCTATTCTAATGAAATTTGGATGAGATGTTGTAATTCTGGTGTAGAAGTATTGGAGCATATAAAGGATTAAGTCATCACACTCTACATACAACATAAGTATACCAAATATGAAATTCGCCATGCGTTTCAAAATTTTGCGCCTCTGAAAAAAAGTAAGAAGGGTGGTGTTGTCCAAACCTTGGAGTGTTTCTACCATTTCCTAAAAAATCCTCCCCAAGATGTCATCATTGTAGGGTAGTAGTGGTGCTATTAAGGCTATGATTTTACTAAGAGAAGAGGTGATCGTGAGTCTAACCTTTTCCCAAGAACGCTTCAAGAAACTAGGTTGTATCAAAGCACGCATAGATGGCTTCAAGGCCCAACTTGACCCTATCCATTATGATTTATCTATCAAGCTCAAAGCCATATCTAATGTGTCCAACCGCAAGAGGAAATATTTTGAATTTGTACCTTGCAATTTGGATCCCAAGAGCTAAAATCCTTTTCTCATTGCTTAAATGATATCCTAGGTCAATTTGTCTCATATGCGGAAATCTATAAGCAGTGACATTAACCTTATCCTCTGAATCAGATTCATGGCCTTGTTGCACGGTAGAAACCTTCTTTAGCTTCCATTCTCTTTCATTCCTCTTTGGCTTCAATTATGGTTGCAGTTTCCAACAATGCTCCTCATAATGCCCTTCTTTCTCCCAATGAATGAAAGAGGGATTTTCTATCTTTTTCCTTGTCATTGTTGGGCATGTGTTATATTCTTTCCATGACTAATCACGCGTGGGGGGGTAAGAGGGGGGACGATAGCCCCCCCTATCGGGGTCCGAGGCAGCACCCCAGTGAAAATTTTTGGTCCTTAATTTCCGGTGGGTGGTCCGCGCCCATGGTTTTGTGCATGGTTTTGCACATGGTTTTGGGGTACAATGGTTTTCGGCCCCTAGTATTTTTGTAGATCCAGTCAAGTGAACTACGGTTATGTTCTAATCCAGGGTTAATGGATTAGGGTTTATGTATGCTTCGGCATGTATATATATGTGTTGTAACACTAAAAGGAATATAATGAAATATCAAGTTGGTTGTCCCGATTTGGGATCCAAGGGAAAATCTCTGTGTTTATCTGGTTTATGTTTTATGCTCTCACTATTGTTTATTTTCTGTTACAATATTCATGTGTAGATAATTTTTGTTTAGGGTTAAAACCTACAGTCATCAATTCCTTATTTTCATGGTCTCTTTGTTCATACTTTCCCCTACTTTAAAGGTGTACAACCTTCACAGTAGCTTCATCAAGAGTTTTGGATCCAAACAAAAACAAAGAATGTCAAAGCTAGTTATGTAAAGAACCAATATATTTCATCAAAGTATCATGTGAATGTAAAGGAATGCCTAATTCCAAAGCTTGTTTCCTAAATTCCTCTATGAAACTTTGAAAATCTTGCCCTTTTCCTTGTGAATCTCAAATTACCAATCTATCATGTCTTTCTATCGGTATCCCAATGGATAGAATTATCCCTTTAAAGGAGAAACAAATTCAAACCATGAATAAAGGAGTTTACCCACATGTTTTCTTCCTTTCTATTTTTTTCTCTCCCACCATACAAGAGTGGTGCCTCTCAATCGAAGAGATGTTGAATTGATATTGGCCTTATCTTCTTGAATCTGTTTAATTTGATAATACACTTTAACTTTACTCATCCACTTATTTATATTTTTTGCATTAGTCTCTTCGTTAAACATACACAAATCAAAATTTACATCCAACATAAAAAATTTATTTTATAATAATTTCTATGCTACTTGCTAGTTTCTTGAGAATGATTTGATGAAGAAGAATATATTTCGCTAGAAGAAGAAGATGGAGGTTTATGAGGTTCTCCTCAATTTCTTGGTTTACAAAGAAAATTACATATGGTTTTTTGCATCATATTGCACATTAGCACTAATAAATGTGTTAGAGTTAATTACAGAAATATATTGTTCCAGTACATTCTTCTAGATTACCATAGTTCCAATGTAGTCTTCTAGAAAGACATGATTGCTAAGGAGTCTGAGGCAAAAATGTGTAGTTGTGAAATTTTGTCCAAATAAGCATGAGGTGTTAGGGCATTCATTTCCTTTGAAACTTACTTAAAGAAAACAAGGTAGGAAGGTTTCAATAGGTCCAATAATGAGAAAAAATTATGTAGATCCTAACTAGGAGTAAGTGCTAGAAGTGTTAGAAGGTAAGAGCACTTTAGTGAATTTGTATACCAAACCCTATTAATTGTGTCTATTTTAGAACAGAGAAAAATATTTTAAAATGGGAAAAGGAGGAAAAATACTTCAAAATGATAATCATGAAATTGACATACTACAAAATTTTTTTGATGATCATTTGTAAAAAAATAGAGAGGTTACAAAGGAAAAATAGTTCTATAATGGGAAATGAAACATTGCAAATATCACAAGATAATAAATATTATCGTGAATTGGATGGTTTGACTACACAACACATAAATATATTAGAGGAAAGGTTGGAATCGATGAATGAATGGATAATTTATGTTTTCAAAATTTAAGATCAAAAGGATTAATTGATAGAGTCATTGCAACAAGAGTTATTAGAAAAGTAAAATGTATTGTTGGCAATTAAAAGTGAAGTAAAATAGTTAAAAAAAGAGAAGGTGAAGTGTGATAAAATTTGTGATACAAAATATTTGATTCAAAAGATTGAAATTTCTTATGGCACTTGTCATTTGATTGAATATAATTTTGTTGATGTTCCTATCTGATGTTTGGAGGCACAGAATGATGATCATGGTGATATTTCTAAGGATGAATATCTTTATGAAGACGATGAAATATAGTTTTTTCTAAAGCATGCAAAATGAATGGGTTCTAATATTTTTTACAAAATGAGTTTTGATGGGAAAGGTTTATGCATAAATGGTCAATGAATCCCAAAAACCATTCAAATACATGCAAGGCTAAGGAATGAAGACCTTGGTTATGGAGGTAAATGAACTAATGAAGCTATCAATTCCATGAACGTAGAGATATTAATAATAATTGAATTATCTATAAGTACCAATGAAAACAATCATGTGAAGAAGCAAGAAAAACATCACAATTGTTCTAGTATAAAAATGCATGTACAAGCTAGGTGTTGGAATAGGAAAGTATCAAAGTATCACATTCACCTATGTTATGGGTAGACATAAACACAATGAATATAAATGAGTTATATTTATGTTGAAAAGATTATATAAGTTCAAGCCTTACAAATTTCATGTGTCATTTGGTCCTCCAAAAGTTTGTAAGACTAGGTTTTCATTTCTTTAAGTCATAATGATTCATGGAAAATCAAAAACCATTTTGTAAAGGTGAATTCAAGTGAGTCAAATATGTGGAAAAGTGATGGGATTAGGGACGTAGTTCTACAAGGGATGCATGATCGATTGAACCTGACATCCCAAATTATTTTGTAGAAGATGTACATGTTGAATTTTTTGGGTGTTTTGAAATCCATGTTGATTCAATCCTACTAGTATTCAAATCATAACACATGTAATCACGTAATATGTATCCTCTTATGAATAGAGAGGATGGGACATCAATTTGTGGAATCAATCACTCAAATAGTTACAAGGGTGGAAAGTAGACTTGTATCTAAGTTTGATGTGGAATTAAGCGGGGAATGTGAGATATTATTAGCAAGTAAATAAGTTGGTACTAAGTTTCATATGTTGAGGAACCATGTAGGTGATAATAAATCCTAGAAAATTAGTGACTAGAGAGGATGGAACCTTGATGCAAAATCTCTAAGTTATTGGGATTAACCAATATATTTTCTTCTGTGATGTATTTATAATTCCATATGAAAGAGCATGAAAAACCACGTGTACGTACACTTCAATAAGAAAAAACATAGACACAACCATAAATACAGTGCATGCAAAGAGTTTGATAACAGAGTTCGTCCAATGTATTATATATCTTTAGGCCTTACTCAAAGCAGGGATGCCTCTTCAGTCATCCCAGAAAAATCAAATGAATACATGGATAAAATACACCTTATACATCCATATCTGGGGATGTGCTGAAAATGGGTTACTCAGATCAGAAAAAAGGTTGCAACATCAAATTCCTAGTGAAAAAATATGAAATTTGATTACAAACAGGACCCCTTTCTGACACTACCAATTCGTGGCCTCCATGGAATCTAAAAGATTACTCACAACATATTAAAAGAATATTCTATGAATATTACCACTGAATATTCCTACGTTGGTATTCATGCTTGGTCAGGGTTGCATCCTCCCATGCACTCATCCTAGTTTTGTTGGTTAAGTTCCGCTCATGGAACCACTCTCCTCTAGTTGCAAATGAAATGAGGTTTAAGTAATAGTTCTCTTGGAAGACCATACAAAGTCATGAACCTTGCATCTCGGCTAGTAGGTTACATGTTTTTTATGCAACCATCATCATGTATGTTTCATTGTATTTAATTAACTATCGAAATTTTTGTTATAATAGGTTTAATATGGTTAAACCATATGATATATGGTTAGGATTTTTAAAACCCCTATTGTTATATGTTGCCCATCACATGCCATTTTAATATGGCTTAATCGACATGTCTTATAATATTCGTTTGACCATAAAAAAAAATTGTTGGTTTGTAATATAATAGCATGCAACATAGGTTATATAGTTATTTTATAGGCATATAAAAAAAATATTTTGCTGGTTTGTAATAAAATATCCTGCAACATAGGTTATATTGTTGTTTTATAACCATACAATATTTAATATAGTAGCCATTTTTGTTATTATTTATTTTTTTGGTTATTATATATTTATTTATTTATTTTTAATATTTTCTCTTTTATTTTTGTGTATGACCAGGAGGCCAATGTTAGAGTGCCATGTGTTATTGTTCAATTGGCCAATCAGCTACCACATAAGCCTAGTGGGTCCCATTTTTCTACATAATTTGCAAACTTATGATGTTGATAAATTGGTCATACAAACTTGGATTGAGTTGTTGTTCATGATGTTGGGATTGTAACGAAAAAACCATAACCTTGTGACATTGTTTTTGAGATTCAAGAACTTCGAAATTTGAGCCTTTAGGGATCCTCCTCGATCATTCCTCCCCATTGAAGAGATTTTGGTCTTCCAAAAGCATAAATAGTATTGCAATATTGATATTCATAACATATACCTTTGACAAGCCACCTTCCATTTCCTTCACCTTTTTAATTTGTAACATGGAATGATGAAACCCACACCTCTATCCATATGAAAATCTATAACTTCCCACACATGTTCAACTTACAATATTAAAAAAAAAATCCATACTTTCGAAGAGTTTATAACACACTCATTGTTATGTCTACAACAAAAACTATACCCCATGTTATTCAACTAAAGGCCAAATTATCACCATGTTGCATTCATAAGTGATGTTATACACCTCTTCACTTTTAAAAACATTTACGTAACATATGAATTAAGATGGTGGTCATGCTCAACTACTTAAAAAGGATAACGATCTCTTACATAATCAAGTTAATGGGCCTTCTTCATGTAGTTGAATTTCTTTTTTAACTTCTTCATTGGTTGGTTCCTTCACTAACAATTTCATATGCTCTTCATCCTTCTTGGGTCATTGCTTTGGATGGAGATTTCAACTTGTGGCCCACCAAATTCCACCCTTGTTGCAATGTCTATAATGGTTTTTCTTCCTCCAAAATTTCTTCACCTTATTTGAGTGGATTTTCTTGGTGTGGCTCTGTAGAGGAGAGGTTGCCTTAGCTCTTCCATCAAAATGTGCACTAGATGGTGGCGATGTGCCCTCAACATATCTCACTATCTCGGACTTGCCGCTTGAATATTATCCTGTCTGCATCTTGGATAATGTTTTGTTTTCCTTTTCGACATATCCTAGTCCTATATATCGAGGTAATTTCACCACTTTGATGGGATTCACAATGCCTTGTCCAATGAATCTTAGGCCCTTTCCTTCATATCTCATCTTCTTCATGAGCTTCAAACCAATCCATGTGGTGTGTATTTCAAAAGCACCAAAATCATTATTTTAAATAGAACATGAAATTGAAGAATCATTGTTTACCTTTGAAGCAGGTGATGTTGGATTCACAAAGCCTTCATTGTGCTTCAACTTTCCGAAGGCATCTTCCGTGGCTTGTAGCTAAAGTTTTAATCCATACTTCTTCTATTTTTCTTCTTGTAGAAGTTTCCTCAGTTAAAAATTCTATTATTGAATGTTATGGTTGATGTCCTCAAGTTCTTGGAACCATGCAGTCTTTGGTTCTCTTCTCATATTTTGTACAACACCTGCTGCAATATTCATATCATTTCTTGAATTAAAATAATAGTTTCATAGGTTAATCTCTTGCAATCCTAAGAGCTGAAATCCCTTTCTCATTTCCTAAATGAGATCTCAGGTCAATTGGTCTCATACCTAGAAATATAGCAGCTATGACATTCGCCTTATCCTTTGAAGAAGATTCATGGTCTTGTTGCATGATAGCAACCTTCTTCAACTTCCCTTATCTTGGATTCCTCTTTGGATTCAATTGTGGATGCAGTTTCCAGCAATGCTCCTCATCATGCCCTTATTTCTCCCAATGAATGCAAGAGGGGTTTTTCACCTTTTTCCTTGTCATCACTTCCTTATTTACATGGTATACATGTTCATAATTTCCTCTACTTTAAAGGTGTACAACCCTCACACTAGCTTCATTAAGAGTTTTGGGTCCAAACAAAAACAAAGAATGTCAAAGGTAATTATGTAAAGAATTAATATATTTCATCAAAGTATCAGGTGAATCTAAAGGAATGCCTAATGCCAAAGTTTGTTTCTTAAATTCCTCTGTGAAACTTTGAATATCTTGGTCTTTCCCTTATTACTCTCAAATGTTATCAACCTATCATGGCTTTCTATCAATATCCCAATGGATAGAATTATCCCTTTAAAGGAGAAAGAAATTCAAACCAATAATAAAGGAGTTTACCCACATGTTTGCTTCCTTTCTGATTTTTTCTCTCCCACCATATGAGAGTAGTGCTTCTCAATCGAAGAGATGTTGAATCGATATTGGCCTCATTTTCTTGAATTTTTTGAATCCGATAATACATTTCAATATGACTAATCCAATTATTTATATTTTCTGCATTAGTCTCTTTGTAAAAAATACACAAATCAAAATTTACATCCAACATAAAAAAGGTATTTTAGAAGCATTTATATGCTACCTATTAGTGTGATGAGAATGAGATGATGATGAAGAAGATATTCCGCTAGAGGAAGGAGATGGAGGTTTGTGATGTTCTCCTCAATTTTCTTGGTTTACCAAAGCATGATCCTCTCCTTTCTCTTATTTTATATTTTACTTCTTGATCAATTTCCTCTCATAATTAACAAACAATTTTTCTACCTTATTTGCCATGGTGTGAAAAGCTTTATGGAAAATGTGCTCATTCTCGGTATGAACATCATCATCGACCATGCTCCTTATATGAGTTTCACATCTAATTTCTCGATCAAAAGACTCAAATTTCCCTTCTCCCTATTTGAGTTTTTCCCTGGTTATCATATACACTTGCAATTCATATTAACAAGAAGACCGCTATGATACCAAACTTGATCTGGAATCTCTGAGTTACTAGAATTAACGAAGATGTTTTCTTCAATGATGTATTTAGAATTGCATGTGAAAGAGCATGAAAAACCACATGGACATACACTTAAATAAGAGAAAACATAAAGAAAACCATAATTACAATGCACCTAAAGAGTTTTATAATGTAGTGCGTCTAATGTGGACTACGTCTTTGGGACCTACTCAAATATGGGAGGCCTCTTCATTCAACTCTTAAAATTAAATGAATACATGGAAAAAAAACACCTTATACCTTCGTGTTTTGGGATGGCCTGAAAATGGAATGCTTAGATCAGAAAACAAACCATCATATTGCTAATGAAATTTGTGTATAAACATGACACCTTTCTAACACTATCAATTATGAGCCTCTAGGGAATCTAAAAAATTCCACATAGCAACTAAAAGAAATATTCTATAAATATTTCCAGAGAATATTCTTGTCTCAATATCCACATCTGGTTGAGGTTCCATCCTCCCAAGTGCTTGACCTGCTTCCGTTGGCTAAGTTCAGCTCACAACTCCATAATCCTCCGGTTGCAAATGAAATATGCTTTAAGCAATAATTCTCCTTGCATACCTTACAAAGTTGTCATCCTGGAATCTCGACTAGCAGGTTATTGTTAGTCTATTTGGTATGGATGGGTTGTAGGTTTGAACCCTACACACCCATGTCTTTATGCCACTGTCACTATGTTTTTTTTGCCGTATTTAATTAACCACGGGTACCACCATTACAATATGTTGAATATAGTTACACCACATGATATATGCTTACGCTTTTTAAAGCTGTCATCATTATATATTGACATGTCACTTTCCATTTTAATATGGATTAACCCATATGTCTTATGATAGTCATTTGACCATAACAAGATAATATTTTGGTTGTTTTTAATATAATAGCTCGTGACATAGGTTATATGGTTATTTTTTAACCACAATATATTAAATATAATAATTGTTTTTGTTATTATTCATATTATTATTTTTTAAATATTTTTATCTTGTATTTTTCAGCAGTGTTGGGATGCCAATGTTGGAGTGCCACATGCATTTGTGCAATCAACTACCACATAAGCTTAGTGGGTCTCATTTTCCTGTGTAACTTGCAAGCGTTTGACGGTGATAAGTTGGTCATACATATTCAGATTGAGGTGGCATTCACGCCATTGGGATGATAAAAACAAACACTGTAACCTGGTACCATTATTTCTAAGATTTGAGAACTTTGAAATTTAAATCTTTAGGGATCGTTTAGGATCACACCCATGTGTCTCGATAGATGGAACTATTTTTATATGGATTCAATGATAAATGGTTGCGGGAAGAAGAAAAAAGTTCATGGAATAATCATTTTTATTCAAATATAAGGAAATAAATGTTGAAAAAAATATTTCAATGATCATAAGTAAATCATAAGTGAAGACATTGATATGATCCTAAATGCAGTAAGAAAGAAAATTTGGTGATAATGCATGTGAAAATATTCAAAAATAATGAGGATGGAAGTAGAGGAAAATAAATGATGGCCAATCAAAGTTGAAAGTTTGTGACTTTTGATAGTCACACATTATATTTGTAAACAAGTCTATGGTGTCATGTTTGAGTATGTACCTAGTATATATAGGAGTGAATTATGAGAGTTTTATATACTTGAAGAACACTTGAGTTTTATGAGGTGAGTTTACTCCAATAAAGTTTGTGGTAATATAAAAACTACGTTGATGCAATGTAAAAAAAAATATTATCTATAATCAACTCGATGTGAAGGTTCGTGTTCATTAGAAACCATTAATGCAATGTATGGTTCATGGTCATTCGAAACCACTTCATGTTGATGTGGATTTCATGGTAAAAAAAATAACTTGAGGTGTGATGGTTAAGGGTTATCCATAGAAAACCTAAAGGTGTAGTTCTAGAGTGTGGTTATGGGTAACTAAGCAAAACCTAGAATAATGATGATGTAGGGGGAGTTACAAGTACAAGTGCAAGCATGAACACATGTGATAGAAGAATTATTGAATGAACCATGTACATGAAAGAAAATATATTAGACTAAAGGTTGCAATGAAATTCTAGCCATGAATTATAGTCGATAGTTATTGAATTATATTGATATTAACATTATAGAAGTCTGATGAAAATGGCAGGTTGAACTAGATGTAAACATTGTTGATCAAGAGGATCATGCGCTGCAAAGGAAGACAAGCTATGTGTTTTAAAGAATATGTGTCTTCGTGAAGGGGGAGTATTAGAGTTAATGAGAGGGACTATTAGAGTTAATGAGAGAACTATATTGTTCCACTGCATTATTCTAGGTTATCATAATTCCAATGTAGTCTTCTAGAAAGTTGTTAGTTTTCCATGTAAGAATGAGTTGTAGTTGTGTAGGTGTCATTCTCGTCCATGTTATTGTAGTTATCTAGTGATGGATCCCATTTATAAAGTGGGACTCTAGTATTTGTTTTGTTTGGCATGGGCTTCACTTAATAAAATATCTCAGTGAGATAGTTTTTCCATCTCTTTGTGTTGTCTTTGTTTTTTTTTCATCATGCCTATAATTCTTATGGAAAAATATTGTTGTATGTTATATTTCTTTAATATAAAAAAAATTGGTTGGAGCTTTTAAATAATTGTTGTTTATCCTTTTTATTGAAATTATATTGATATCCATAAAATATTAATATTTTTTTATTGTTTCTAAAAAGCTCATTATAATTATTTGAAGTTTTGGAACCTATAATAATCTATGAGAAAAAGAAATAGTTTTATTGTAGAATAATTTCATTACAGTTAATAAATATTATCTAAAAAATGAGAAATGAAAAAGTAAATAGTGTTATTACATTCCCTCCATATTATTATTATAAAACCTATAAATAAATAAACATATTAAATTTCTTAAATATAATTACTATTAGTGTAAATATATAATTCTATTTTTTTTTTGGATTATTATATAAATGTAATACTAATGAACTAATTCTCAACTAGTGTTGTCTATATATACTCATTCAAATGCATCTCAAGTGGTTTTTTATATATACTCATTCAAACGCATCTCAAGTTTTGATGTAATATATTTGATATGTGAAATATACATGAACTTTTAATTTATTTTCATTTTTATATTAAAAAAAATATTTTTTCTTAAAATTGAAATTAAAATATAGTTATTTCTTTCGAATTTGATGAAAAATTCCAAGCTCTTTATGGGGAGGTTGGTTGTACTATTTACCGTTTGCTAGCTTCCATCCAGAACTGCTAAATTAGTTAACGCCTCTATCGTACGACCTTTTTTATTACATATCATATAAATGGTCTTGGTCAACAATTGACCAAGACTTTTTTTTAAGATTGAATTTAACCGTTAATTTATAAGCAATTTCCAACCCCTCTATGATGGAGTTCTGACAAAGAGTTGGAGCAACCATATGGGCCTCTCGACTGTATCAACAATTCTACTAAGGTGAAAATTTGAAGGGTAGCTCCAAATTTCAGTTAGAAAGGCATATATTTATGTCGCCCTTCCATGATGAAAAGCTTAACAAAAAAACATTTCAATTGACCACAATATATTATTTTTACATTTCATTTTCATAAAGAAAAAACCATCAATCTTTATGTTAATAAAAGATCGTTACATATACAACAGTGAAGGAAACTCCATATTGCACTGCTTAAATCTCTCATTGGCAATGCCAACATAAGTCTTGAAGACACTATTATAAGAATTTGGAAGGATACCACCAGGATATAGGAGATTCTAATGTGTCAGATTGTGTAATGCAATTTTGACTTTGTTTGACAAGGAGCAACAACCTGGAGGTCTGGATTTTTCTTATAGAACTTTTTTTTATTTGAAATGTTGTTTACAGATATGAATACAACAATGCAATTATGAGCATGGTGGACAATTAGTCAAGCTCATGATTCCAAACCATGATGTTGTAAGTTTGGCATTTAACATTTTTAAATGTTAAAGACAAATAGTCAAAATCATTGACAACTTAGTATGCCATTATAAATCATTATTCCTTGTTCACTTTTGTTAATAGGGTTATGTCGAATGATGATCTCTCTTCTCTGGCATTTACTTGTATTTAAGATCACCATTCTAAGAATAAGGAGTCATTTTCTCCAAAAATAGCCCTAGCAAAACATTGACAATGCATTAAGCATATATTTCTATGCTTCATAAGTACGTATGTTCCCCTTATAAATCATGCCTTGGGAGTGGTCGTTTTGCTAGAAATTATTCACCAGTTGGTTTCATACCAAAGTCTTTTTCTCATTTTCAGCATCCAAGACACGAACTTTTGAAAGATAATGGTTTAAAACAACATAAATATTTAAAATTTTACAAGAATTGCCTGGTAGACTTTGAATATGAATTTTGAATTCAAGTGCATGATGTTGTATAGGATCAAGTGTCATTTTGAAAGGTAACACAAGAACTTTGTTGATATTGATTTGGGAAAGTTTTAGATTTCAACCTTCACCATTCATAATAGATGTCAAATTCTGGATTTTTCTTGTGGTTGAATGGAATGTACCATATGGTTTTACTTTTGGAAGAAATCTTCTCCTCATATTTGAATTCCCAAATAGAAAAATTGGAGAAGAGTCTCCATAACTGAGGTCCAGAGCAAGAAAAAAATGTCATATTGACTATATCTTTTATTCAACATGGTAGCGATAATGTAAAATTGAATACCCATAGAGTAGGCCTCACACTTGCCTTTCATACCCATAGCATATTTTGTAGAAATGTGAAATATAGCATGTCAGAAGAAATGGAACCCAGGTTTGTTGAACCTGATTAGGGGGAATCCCAAAACCTTGGTTATTGTTGGTGTAACCTGGAGTGGAGAAGGAGGTCACATGTTGTTGTTGTTCCATGGAAAATGTTGTTGTTCCATGGAAAATGTTGCTAATTCACTTTCAAAAGATATTTCATCCTGTTGTAGCCTCTACAACACCCTCCAAAAAATC
>CM076572.1:398243505-398266565 GCA_034641835.2 Pinus albicaulis
TATGCTTTATATTATTAGACCTAAGACTTTTTTGATTCATAATGTAGAATAATGTCTTTCGGATTAATCACATAATAAGGATTTGGTCGACGTTTCGAACCAACTAATGTGGTTCATTTATTCAATGAGATCAATCTCCTTCTTCACATTGTCCTGAGGATGAACCACATTATTTGGTTCGAAACGTCGACCAAATCCTTATTATGTGATTAATCCGAAAGACATTATTCTACAATATGCTTTATATTTTTTTCAGTAAAAAAAACTTCTGGTTTATATAATGTACCAGCACAAAGTCATAAATTTTCTAAGATATACATTCACAAAAAAATTACAAAGTATTCTCATTGGTTCTTATATCTATATTCTGAGATGTCCCAAAATTATCAATCAGTTTCAGTGAGATTTCTGTGATAGTGTCGTACAAAAATCAAAATCAGGACAAATGTCCATGTCTAAGAATTTATATCCGTGCAATATTTTATTGGACTCATGTTCTCTTGTGTATCTTTAGATGGGAATTGCGCCATATTGTTCAATCGTCATGAATTATTCGGTATATGTTCCTGCAACATAATGAACCCCTGTGTGCTATATCCATGTCCGAGATGATCCAGAATTTTCCTTTTTTCAAAATTTTTTTGTTTCCTTAGATCACTCCTTGACCATATGATTAATCCTCCATCAGTTGGGGCCATTAAAAAAAATTGACAATGCCCATAGCCCTGCTACCTGATGCATCTATGAGTTCATAGTGCATCTCTCTGAAAATCCCCCTCATACCCTTCTTGGATAACTTGTCAACGGTCATATTATTTTCCCTATATATATATGAGTGAACGAGATGATGGTGAATGTTCTTATAATATCATTAATCTTGTCAATCCATGCCGAGAGATGTCCAGGAGCCAAATTATTACAATTTTTCAAATGATCAATCAAAACCTGAGAGTCATCGAATACCCATAGATTGTCTATATAGAGATGTTTGGAGAACCATGGTAGCCCCCAGAGGGCCAGCATCTCAGCCCTCATGTTTGTACTATGTCCTCCAAACCAGTGAATCTTATAGTGAGACTGAGGAGAGGTCATATGCCATGCGCCACACCCACAACTCATGTTTTGAGACGCCCCCTCGAAAAATCCCGCTGGATAATGGATTTAGAATGGTATTAATCGTATTGAGAGATCGCGTGGGGGCCAGCTTTTATTCCTCATGGCCTCCCAATTCAGGATTATCTAAGCAATGATCCATGTTGGAGTACATTTTTTTTTTTTAAATAATCAATTTTTCCTTCCATAACACAATCTTTAGTGAAAATGAATTGGGATGCACCTAAATTGTATACTCTTTTCAAACCACCATCTAGTATAGTCTTCGACAGACAAGTACTCCCGCTCTTGCAATTTGAAATGTTTTCACAAAAAATACCAAATATCTTGAGAAAATTTACAATTGTAAAAGAGATGGGTGTTATTTTATTTTGCATCCATGCATAGACAACACATCCCAGGTCCAATATTACCCCTCTTCATAAGATTAGACCACGTCAGATTCCTATCCTTCCAAACAAACCAAAAAATGATAATAATTTTGTAATGCACCTTTAACTTCCATATTTCCCTAAACCATCATCTTCCACCCTAATTGGCTTGAATATTAATCATATTTTTATATGTCTCAGATGTGCTAATTTTTCCGTTTTCCAGGATTCCCCCCCACGTGATCAGATCTCTAATACTGTAATGTCTGCAACCCATACTCTTTGATCCAACCACATATTCAATACATTCTACAATTATATGTCAATAAATCCCCAAATCTGTGGCCAACATCCACCTTGGGGCGCCCTCCTCCCATTGAATGATAGTCTTACCCAAATAGAAAATGCCCCTGTCCTATAAAAGTTTCATCAGTTGTGTACTAATCATAGAATTCTGTGGGAATCCTCTAATGTCCCCAGCCCCAATGAAAATTCTCCGGACATTACCAAAATTCCATCATAACTTCATGTGGAACAAGGGCCATATCCACCTAAATCTGTTCCAGATATAATATCCCCTCCTAACCATCCCTTCCTCCGATGAATACAAATCCTCCATATTCAATGTACTGAGGTATTTAAATCTTATGATTTCATTCCAGATGCCTGATATCTTTAAGCATCTCCAATATGATTTCATAAGGAAGGTTTTTCCGAATGAATCCACCTCCAGAAATCCCCACCACCCCCCCGTTCCTTTGGAAAAGTGATTTGATCCCACCTTATAAGATGATATTTCCTTTAATCCTGGCCTCCACTCCATATGAAATTTTCCATGGATTTCTTTATTCTGTTAATGATGGTCTTTGGTATAAAAAATAAGTGAGCCTAGAAGACCGAGAGTTATTGAAGGACTGCATGCACCAGTACCATCCTCTCACCTTTTGAGAGCCATTTTAGATTCCATCCATTTATCCTTCTCCTATATTTTTCTATAAGCCATGCCCATTCTTCCACCCAATATCCTGAGGGCTTAAGGTGGAAGCCCAAGTATGTTAGCCCTCCCCCTAGTGGGATAAATTTAAAATTGAATATCTCCCAAATCTGTCTGATCGTTTCCAGGTCCCCATTAGAATTATAAAATCACGAATTTTCTCTAATAGCCAGCATCCCTGATGCTTCAGAAATTTTTTTAAATATGGCCTATAGTATCATCAAGTATTACTTATTTAACATCCCAAATATCAACACATCATCCACAAAAAAACTATGGGTGATCTCGTGAAGTTCAGTTATTTTTATACCACGGAAAAGACCCATCCCCGCTGCCCGAGTGATTTTGATATTGAGCGCATCCATAACTAAAATGAACAAGAGGGGAAAAAGAGCACACCCTTGTCTCAATCCCCTGCCGGGTTTGAAGAATCTACTTGTTGATCCATTAATGAGAACCACCATCGATGTTCTGCATAGGAAACCCATAATCCATTCCACTGCGCTATAGCACATCCCAATTTTATATAGAAACATTCTGAGGAAATCTCAATCCACCTGGTCAAATTCCTTACTCAGATCCACTTTTAAGACCATAACTTCCATTTTCAAGTCCATTATAGTATGCAAAATCTCCTGAGTATATTCCATGACATCATGAATGATGCGATTATTAGCAAATCCAAACTACTCTGGTGAGATATGCCTTGAAATAACACCTTTAATTCTATCAACGATAATTTTCGATATGATTTTATACAGTGTATTACACAATGATATGGGTCGATAGTCATCGAAGGATGCCCTACCTTTATTTTTTGGGATGAGTGGCAGGAATGTAGAATTAATCGCTCCATGAACCATTCCTTTGTGTCTCGCCTCTTCTGCCATTTCAGTGATATCCTTAATCAGAATATATTCGAAGTGGATGAAAAAATCAGAGTCCAACCATCAAGGCCCAAACTTTTGTATGGGGGAAAATATTTAAGAACCCCTTCGACCTCCAAAACACAAAATTCTTTGTACATTCTTTGATTGTCCTCTTCTGTGAACATCGACGGATATTCATCAACCACCCTAATCTCCACTTCCACCAAGATTGACTCATTTCTCTTGTATAAGGATTCAAAGAATTTGACTGCCTGTTCTTGTATCTGTGCAGTGGTGTTATATGATTTTCCATCAGCCTCGATATTCCAGATAGCATTAGCATTCTTCCTCCCATTGGCAAAGGAATGAAAATATTTCGTGTTTTTATCACCTTCTCTTAACCATGTTGCACGAATTTTAAGTCTCCATGTTTGCTCCTGAATAAGAAGAATATTCCTTTCTCAGTCTCTAGGAGTTTTATCCTTGTCCATCTTTCAGTTGACATTTCCCCTCCTACCATGAGATTGAAAATATGTGCAGTATCTCGCTCAATATGCTCCAGGTCATGAATCATTTGTAATTTCTTGAATTTCTCCCATTCTCGAAGCTTCCCTTTCAAACTTCTTAAATAGGTTGATAGGTATTCCATGGATGAAGAACCAGCCAACCTCTTGTGTGAACAGAAAAAGTTCCAAACCATAGAATTAAATTCCATATCCTCCAACCACACTCTATTAAATTTAAAGGGGCAATCCATCAATTTTTTCTCAAAACTCCATTGCATCACAATCGGTCTATGGTCATATATTAAGAGAGCTGCCACCCAGGACTTTACTCTCCCATTTTGTGCATATAAATAATCATGTACTAAGAATCTGTCTAATATTTTTTCAATATATTATATGTCATTGCGTCCATTGATCCATGTTGGACTAATATTCTCAAGTTTAATTTCCCTGAGATTGGAGTCTCTGACCAGTTCCCCAATGTGGTCAAACATAGGGTCTAATCTCCCACCTACCCCCCAAATTTCCCCGACATGTAAAGTATAATTAAAATCACCAGCAATGATGGAATTTCTAAGGGTGAGAATCCCACATTGTTCCATCTTTCTCCAGAAGGGTGCCCTGTCACAATATGGAGCATAAAGATTGACCAAATGAATATTGTGCTTAAATCCTCTAATATGTCCTGTCATAATGATGCCACCAAAAAAGTTGAATGTTTCATCTCAGCCAATCGGGGGTCCCAAATAACTGCTAATCCCCCTGATATCCCCACCGCATCTTTCGTCACCATGTTCCATGCCGAATTTTGGTCTCGGTTCATACTATACACAAGCATATAATTCATAATATAGGATTAGTTTTTTTTAATTATTTTTATTGTTTTGTTGATATCCCCTTTTGGATATTTCTATAATACAACGTGTACTTTGATCTACTACATCAACGATGAAATATTGGTCCTTCCAGATCAATGGTTTAGATGTCTAATAGTATTTTTATGAGAAAAGAAATCTACCCCAACATTATTTCATTTTCATTTGCACTCTGTGACCTCTCAAGAGTTCTTCTCTGTGCAAGCCTCTATTTTCATTGCAGTCATTCTAGTGCAAAAATGGATTCTTAATGAATTTCTCTTTACCATTATTCAAATTATGAGTTTTTTTGAAACTATCAGTGACTAAACATGCTTGTTTCACCTGTTCATTCCCTAGGTAACCCTTTTTTTAATTTCATTTTTGTTTTAAAAAATTTCACATAAAGACTTGTTCTTCGTGGAGATTTATTAGGCACTATCAATTGTTTGTAATTTTATGTCAATTTATGAGTATATCTATAGTTTCGGGGTTTCTCCCACAAAAATCCAATGTTTAGTCTTGTTCTAACATAGTTGACAGTTGGTTGCAGGGTTTGCTTCTAATTTAAACCAATAGTTACAAATGATCTAAGGAATTATATCTCTATTTGACTTCCTTTTGTGGACAATTATTGTTTTTTTCCAATATTTACTCTTCAAAAGTAAACCCCACCTTTAATTTTTGAATATAAACGTTTCCTTCGCAATATCAATCTTAATTTTTCAACTTCAATATTCTTTTTCATTAGAAAATATATTGTAATCCTTTTTTTTCTAGTTCTCTTCTACAAACATGGAGTTATTTCCTTTGTTAGTATACAAAAAATTATGATAGTATTAAATTATTGTTATTCTTGTCCCTATGGTTTAATTTTTCGTGGTCTGGTCTATCAGAGATTTTTGAAATACTATCATTACATAAGAGAAAGGTTCATATAAAAAAGCAGTGGCATTCCATCTATCAATGATTTATTTTCTCAAAAAACCATCTTGGATTTTCTGTTGATTAATATTTTACCATATGGATTTATTATTTTTCTAAAATTCCAAAAGGGTTATTAAATATGTGGTAACTAGTTAAGAATACTGATTTTTTATCACTCTTCAACAAATTATTGTGTTACGGGAATAACCTCTGTGTTATCACTCATTAGTTATAACACTTTCATTGCTAGGGTTCTACATGTCATTCACCTAGGTTCATGTTGTCTCATAGTCATTTTCATGAAATTTTTGAAAAAATAGCATATGGTGATGTCTACCCTAAGTCTAAACCCACCTCGAGCCATGTCATATCAGTCAAGTCTACCTCATGTCATTTAGTTTTCATTCCCATGCTTTTAAATCAGAAACATATTCCACTTTTCAGTTTTACACAGTTTCGTAGAAAATTATATGGAAAATCAGCAGATTTCGCTACGAAACTACCCGACAGTTCCATAGTGAATCTGTCAGCAGTTAAACGGTTTTCTCTACGAAATTGGGTTTTTTTCCTGCAAAGAGTGACAGAGAAGTGTGAGGTGTAAAATTTTGATGGATGAAGACAAAGGTGAGATCATGCGAGTTAGTTATCATAATTCTCAATCTTGCAAGGTCGTATCTTATGTAATCATTGCCTCTTATGGTTACATGTGTCATCTTTTTCCCTCGAATTGTCAAATTACCTTTTTAAATCTTGTCCCCCAAGTTGCTCTTTGTCATTCATTGTCCAATTATTGCATGTTAAGCATCTCAGTGTCACCGTTCTAGAGTTGGTTCACCACTCAAAGCAGTTTTTTGTTCAATTTTGATTTTGTAGGTGTCATAAGCAAGGAGGAAGAGAGAAGTATAAAGGATCAATGGCATAGAAGAGGAAAGAAAAAAAGGTGCTTATTGAGTAAGATATGAACCTATGGATTTAAAGCTGTTAAATGAAGATCCCAGTGCTATGGAAGCTTTCAGGAAGGTAGGTTGCCTACAGTTTTGTCAAAAATTGCAAGGTTTCCACGTCCAGGTATCCAAAGACTTCGCAACAAATTTTACAGGGACAACATCAAAATTTGGAGTTTTGAACCTCACAGTGTCACCAGATGTCATCTCCCAGGCTACACAAATACCCAAAGGTGGTGAAGAATGGTTCAAGGGCACAAAATTCAAAATGAAAAGTTGTGAAGAGTTTCTCAAATAGGAGCATAGAGGAGCTGACATGGAAAATGGCATCCCCGGGGGTTATATGAAAGATAATTATGCAAAACTATTGTTGGTGGTCCAAAAATACTTCACCTATGAAGGGAGATTCCACATGGTTTATTCTTATCATTTTAGACTCCTTCTGCATGTTGTACGTAAGAAACCACTTGACCTACCTTTCTTTTTATACAGAATTTTGGGAAAGATGTCAGACAAAGTCCAAGTCAAGGCAGAGGGTACTGAAACATCGGTCTTTCACCATGGCCTGATCAAATTGTTAGTGTTGGAGGAATTAAAAAGGTTAAATAGAGATTGGGCCTCTTTTCTTTTTATGAGTGGATATGAAGTAGATGTAGTGACTCCAAATAAAATTTCAAAACAAAACACTACTCCATATCCAACTATAATAGAAGAGATTGATGAAGAAGGAGGACAGCCTCCTGTAGAACCAATGGACATTGAATTTGAACCTATGCAAGAAACTAATATCTCTCAACCATCACCTACAAAGCAAAAACAAATAATTAGCAAACAAAGAATTAAGAGAGTAACAAGGAGCTAGACATTTTCCAAAGGAAACCTAGAATACATCCTCCAGGTAATATATATTGAAGAATCCCTAATAGTATAGGCAGAAGACATTGAAGGAAATAGAAGAAAATTGAAGAAAGGTAAGTCTGTTAAGAAGTTGGATTTTTCAGGAGAGGAGGCTGGCTTCATTTTTCAGCCAAGGAAGCCAATGATTAGGTCACAAATTGCAAGGAGGCCATGGAAAAGAAAGGAACAGAAAAGGTCAGTGAAGGTAAGCAACCAGATAACATCATAGATTTATCCCCAACAACAGAAGAAGTATTTGTACAGAGAAAAGGGAAAGAAAATGTTGAAGTAAATACTGAACTGAATATTCTGCAAGAACAGTTAAGAGAGGCCAAGGAATAGGTAGTTGAAGTGAATATGGAATTAAAATGATCCAGGTGGATATTGGTGGCCACCCGCCTATTCCACTTGGGCCCCCACCATTGTCTCTTTCAGTTTTTCAGTTTCGGCATAACTTACTATTTTTAGCAGTTTTTCGGGTCCTGAACTTCCGGAGCCGTTTTGAGTCCCTAAACAACGTTTTTTGGGTATTGTTTTACCAGTGAATTGGATCATCCAATTCATCCTGACAGTTGTAGTCCTCATATAGAGCTTTCTAATGATGTATCATGTGCATCAAACGGAGATAGTATGCCAAAGTTACGTCCCTGGGAAGTTGAAACACCAATTTACCCAAACAGGGCCCATATTTTTGGCGCTTCATCTCCTAGGGTTAGGTTTTTGGGATGTTTAGGGTTCTCCATTGTTTCTCAGTAATAAATAGGCCCTCGAGCCTCATTGTAACTCAGTTCAGAGGCCTATAGCCGCCACATCTCTTCTCAGAGATAGCTACCAGTGCCCTACCTAGTTTTATTTCCATTCTGTCTGTAAGAAAAATTCAATTCTTTGATATTAATGCTAGACTTTTCCGCATATGCCATTAAAATGATTAAAAAATATATAAAAAATCCCTAATTTCGCGCTGGGTTGATGGTTACTCAGGTAGTTCAACCACCCCAGCCCGTGGCCAACTGTTTCCAACTGCTGAAACTACTTGGAGGGACTATAAAAAGACCTCATGTGTGTGGCCTAAGGGAGAGAGAGAAAGTATTGATATTATACTCTGTTGGTTCCCTATCCAAGTCTGATTCCCCGTGCCTCCTGCACTTTCCCAGTTCATTTCAGGAAACCCTTGTTTCCTTGAGATACACATCCCTTTATATGTTATCTCGTATGCACCGGTTTGGAAGGAGTCTTAGCGAGGCAAGGGCTGGACGGATCCGGACGACGGTCTGCGAAGGCCTTGGAAGGATCAGGTGATCTCTCCACTTGTTACTTTTGTACATGCTATTTATAATACAGAAGTACCATGCTGTTCCCGAAATAAACGTGTTAGTGTATGCTTATATGTATGAGAATATTTGTTATACAAGAATTCATTATGATTTATTTAATGTTTTATATGAATCTCACTAACATTTAGAGTAGATATATGTTGTACAACCAGTTCTTCGTGCTTGTTTCTTCTTGTCTTTCAGGTTAAGAAGGAAGGACGGTTGCTGGGGGTTTGGACCCCACGGGATCTGCTTCAACCATAGGACCTACGGGTAACTTTCTCATTCTACTCTATTTAGTTTTTCTGAACGTGCATGGTTGTGTGAGTCCTTCTTAAGTAGCATGCCCCTGCTCTGTGGAGGTTGTAACCCAACGAACCTCTAGGGTGATATTCCCCGAAACAGAACTGGCGACTCCGCTGGGGATCACATTCTTGTGATTCTCTTGTTGGGTTGTTTCAGCTGTTTGGTAGGATTCCAGCAGTTTTAACTTTCATTTGCAGTCCAGTTTATTTTCTTACAGTCAGTCTGAAGTCCTGGTTTCTTTTCTAGGCTTGTCCTTTTTGTTTTTTCATTATTTACCTTTGAATACGCGCTTTTTTCTGCACACAGTCGCATATACACACGAGTTTGTCTAAAGGGACCCGCGTATATGCGAGTTTCCCTTAGCACAGACGCGTATGTACGCTGGTTGCATAACTATGAAGTAGCGTATACCTAGGTAGATTTTGAATTTTTGAGTTTCTTGACTTTTTGGTCCTTTCTGGCTGTAGAGACCTGTTCCTGCAGTGTCTCTGTACTCTCTGGATTGTGAAGGAAGTGGTTTCATGTCTTTTCTCTCTTTCGTTTGATTGAAAACTAGTCTTTTTGGCAAAGTGTTATTTCTGGTGCTGGCACTTCTGGATTGAGTTCCAAGATCGCTTTCTGAGCATTCTTGGCTGTTCTTCTTTATCAGAACAAAGAGATTCCGCTCACTTACTCGCTCCTATATTTGTGTTGTGCTTCGCATTGCAATTTTTGCTTCGTTTTTGATTGGTTTTCTTGAGTTCCATAGGCTAGGTTTTGTTGCAACTTTTGAAGAGCTTTTCTTGCTTCTTTGGAGTCTTTGTTTGCGACAAGTTTGCACTATTTGTCTAGGCTGAGTGGCTGAGTTTTCTGGTCTTCTTTTGCTCTTATTGATCTTGCTACAAGTTAGCCTTATAAGGTTTGGGAGCATTGTTGAAGTTTGTGCTTGGAATTCGGTCTTGTTTGGTTTGGATTTTGATAGTTGTGCTTGGTCTTTTCGAGCTCTTTATTTATAAAACAAAAAAGCTCAAAAAAAATTTGCTTTGCTTTTTGTTTTTGCATTTCAAAGGCTTAAAAACATTTTCACTTGTTATTTGCTTTTGTTGTTGCATTTTCATTTTCGTTTGCTATAACTTTTGAAGCTTGTGAGGTTTCTTGCTTTTAGTTTTTGGCTTGATTTTGAGGAGGAGTTGTCATTTGATTTCTTCTTCTTGTTTTTAAGTATTCTTGGTGTCCTCATTTTAAGAGTTCTTGATTTCGAGAACTAGCTTTTTGGGCAACCAAAGAAGAGTTAAAACTGAAGGAATTTTTGGGAATTTCACTCTGCTTTAAGAGATTTGCATCTTAGGATTTACATGCTTGTAGTGATTTGCATTAGGTGCATTTAATCATTTAGTCAATTTCTTAGTTTTTGTGAGTGTGAGTTTGCTATTTGAAAAGAAAAAAATACAATTTTTTAGTCTCGTAGAACCTGTATAGAGATTGCTCTTCATCGAAAGACAAAGAACTGCATTTGCATGTAGTTAAGTTTTTATTAATTTCTTTTGCGTCAAAACACCATAAGTTTCATCTCCATATCCTTGTGACTTAACATAACAGCCATTAAAATAAGCGATTTAATCTAAAATCAACTAGCAAGTTTTTCTAAGTGTCAATCACCAACTAGCTAGGTTGTAGGGCCTTGGAATAGGTGAGTGGAGAGTTAACTCTCCAAGGCCGCTCAAACAAACATAGAAGTTGATTAATGGAGCGAAATCCAACTCCGTGAGGTGGACTGGGAAAGCTCTCATCCGAGAGTCAAGCGCGAGGGGAAGTGAAGGTTGAGAAGAGGGATACCCCCCCTCCGATTAGCTGAATCTGACCTCAAGACCGTTCCGCCCAGCTTCTGATACAGATTGGTGTCCATAGTTGTCGTTCCTAGGTTCCACACAGGTGACTGCAGGGGGGAATACCCGTGGTACCTGAGGCAGACGTCGCATCACTTTCAGCAGTACTTCTGGGGGGTGCCCTTGCGAAGCTTGGGTGCTTGAGCCGGAAAAGGCTGTCGTTAGGAGGTCGGCGTAACTGTTTCTGATACCTTCGCTAGTTGTTCTGGGCCCTAATCATCCCAGACTGCTTTCGGGAGGTCCTATACTTCGCTTTCCTGTATTTTGGTGTCCAGTCCTCATCACCCGGAGCGGAAATACTTGGAGGCTGTTTGCTTGACTGTATCTCAGGGATTTTTATTTTAGTGAGTGCTCTTTGCTCCTAGCTTGCCTAGCTTTTCACTTTTTTGAGTCTAATTTAAAATCTATAAAAGTGGCTAATCAAGCGCCTCGACGATCGAGGAGAATCCGGGGGTTATCTCCCGAGAGTCCAGAGCCTTCTTCGAGAAGGCGTAGGAGTGATTTAGCAGGTGGTTACCACCCTGTGGCGTCTGACGCAGTGGAGAGAGATCCTCCACAAAGGTCTGAAGGTTTCATAGCTGATTCTAGTGTCGGTCCCGAGAGGAGCGTTCCGCTCACCTCGCGAGTTTTGTTTCCTCAGGAAGAAGATTTTCAAATCGAAGACGTACCTGAGCCTCCTGCTACAGGTCCATCTCCTCTTCCTCCTGATTATCCATTCGTTGTTCAGTACATTGGGCCTGATTCAGAGAGACCGGGAGATATTCCGTATCATTCTTATCTTTCGATGGCCACGACTGGGAACGCGGCTTCTACCGTGAGTGCTGCAGGCATTCAGACTCCTACTTCTGTTGAAGCAGGGGGCACTATTGCTTCATCTTCGATTGCTTCTAGTGCTGTTGTGTTTGGCTCTGGGTTCACCCAAGCACATGCTTCTCATTCTGGTCCCTTCTGTTCAGGGATGCCCTCTAGTGGGAATCCCTCTTTTTCCTTTTCCGCTGCTTCAGCTGGATCTACGCCCATGTCTAACATGGCTAGTGGATCAGCTTCTTTTCAGGGTTTCCCCTTTGGGACTGGACATATTCCTAGTTCCAATCCTTCTTTAGGGTCATTTCCGTTTACGTCCCAGACCCAGAGTTTCAACCCTTGGTCTGGGGGGCAAAGTTCGACTACTTTTACGGGATGGAATCCTGTCTTTACTACAGCGGGGGCAGGGAATCAGTTTTACGCAGGTCATCAAGGGAATGCTTCTTTCCCTTCATCGAGTGCTTATCAGTCCTTTTCTCCTCTATCTAATGCTTGGAACCCCTATCAGGGGCTTTCCTCTTCAATCAATACTTCAGCGGGGGGAACTGGTCTGGGCTTTGGTAACTCGGCGTGGGGAGGAGGTTCTTCTCCATTTTCTACGAGTCCTTTCTGGCAGCCTGGTGCCTCATCAAATCCAGGCTATTCTTTTCAGAATGTTGGGAATCCATCCCATCAAGGATGGAATCCTCAAGCTCCACCTCGTCTACCGTTTCTGGCAATGTTAAACTTGCCAGACTTGTCGAAGTTAACTAATGACCCGATTCGTTATAGTCCGGGGTGGCCTCCGGTCCCGACCAAACTTCCTTCAGACATTCCAAAGTTTGAAGGTAAGAATGGAGAGGATCCGGCGGACCACATCACCACTTTCCACTTATGGTGTTCTTTGAACTCCCTGATCGATGATTCGATTAGGTTGAGATTATTTCAACGCACCCTAACTGGAAATGCTGCCAAATGGTATATCGAGCTCACTGGGGGCAGTTTCGCTACATTTGGGGAACTGGCTGTCACATTTCTAAACCATTTTCAGTTGCCTGTCAGATATGAGGCTGGGACCGAACTCCTAGCTAATTTTAAGCAGGATGAGGCAACTCACATTTCTGATCACATTCAGGAATGGAGGAGAAGGAAGAGGCTTATCAAAGCTCATATTCCAGGTGAATTCCTTCTCGAGTGGTTTTTGAAATCTCTGCAGTCAGATATTTCAAAGGATGTGTCCCTATCTGGGGTATTTTCCGAGGAGCAGGCCATCTTTAGGGCCCAGCAGTTAGAACTGATCTATTCTCAGTCTGGGGTACTTTATAAGTATTTACCCAATGCTCCTCGCTCCAAATTGGATTTGTCGAAACCTAAACCTGGTCCGCATGGTGACGGGCTTGTCGGATCGGTCAATAGTGGTGCAGCCAGTCTGCTTTCTCAACTGCAGCAGTTGTCTTTACAATCTGCTCCTTCTGGTCAGGCTGTGCCTGCTGATTCATCACCTTCCCAGTCTTTGTCCATAAATGTTGTCCAAGCTTCTGATCCCAAAGGAAATCAACAATCCGATGGGAAGAAGAAGGGATGAAATAACAAGAAGAAGGGCAAGAACGGGAAGGGAAATGAAAATAAAACCAACGAGCGTGTCGGTGAGGGTCAAAAGGAGAAAAAGAAAGTGAAGTTTCCATGCAAGCTTTGTGCTGGAGACCATCTCACACACCTTTGCCCTAAAATTCAGGATGCTCAGCGCCTGTTATCCCAGCAGGGTTCTTCTAGTTCCCAGGCTATGTTAACAAACCCTTTTCCCCAAGGGTAGCAATTAGTTGTTGGCGCGAACCAAAATCCTGGGGCTTCCTCTGGGGGCACCCAGGAAGGGGAAATTCCATCGAACATTTTCATGATGAGTGCTCACGCGGATATCGCTACGAGATCCCGTGATTATGGCAGAGAAGAGTCTTCGAAAGCTAAGGATACTCCTGATGCTACTAAGCCGCTTCACATTACCAAGCCTAATGTTGAGTCTATGCCTCGGATGCCCAAAGCATCTTCTAAGTGATCGACGATTAATCCAAATGCTAGGGCTGCCCAGAACTACTCGATTGTGGAAGATCTGGCACAGAGTCCTTGTGCTATGTCGGCTTTAGAGGTACTCCAGTCTTGTCCGGCTCAGCGCAGTGCTTTGCTCACTGCCATTGGGGCTATTGATCCAAAAAATTCTCTTCTGATTACTTTTGATATGACTAATTTTAAGAAGAGACTTCCTCATCACATGGCTTTCCATATTAAATCGTCGTATCGGAAGTGCAATATATTTCGAACGGTTGTTGATGAGGGTGCTTCTACATGCATGATGTCTCTCGCATGTTGGAAGACACTTGGATCTCCCAAAGCTGTTCCATCTAGCACTGTTCTTACTGCGTTCGATGGTCATTCTCACAGACCCCATGGTATTGTCCCGGCTTTGCCCATCTGTGTTGGGGGCAAAACTGTCAACATAGAGGTTGAGGTAGTGGATGCAGCCTTGGACTACAACCTTCTATTGGGGAGGAACTGGATTTATGAGATGGATGCCATTGCATCCTCACTATTTCGAATTGTATGTTTTCCCCACGAAGGGAGGATCGTTACAGTGGATCAACTGGACTGTCCTCCTGTAGACCTGGATGCGCCTTCTGACTCATCTGTTCCTAAGTTGGATAATACTAAGGCGCCTGTCGAGAATCTAGGAGTTGGAATGTATTCTTCCTTGATGGGTACTTTCGATCTTCCTCCTCCTACGGTGCATATTAATGCTATTTCATCCTCCAAGGCTCCCCTTTGAAGAGAGTTCTTTCGAACTCATTATTTTTCGGACCCTTGGACCTTACCTTCCCCTACTGCCACATTAGCGGAAGGTCAAGTGGGTGGAATGGCATTTCCGATTTCTGCAGCTGAGATTGCATATCAGTCTATTGTTGACACTGCAGAATCCATCCCAGCTCCTCTTTCACCAGAAGAGTTGGATGGTGATGTGGCTCCGGCTTGGACGCTTAGTTCTTCTTCGGCCCAGGATTGCCTTGATACCACTCTTCCATCTGAAGAGGCAATCCTGGAAGCCATGACTGGTATAGATAGACCATGGGATGACTTGCATCATCGGTCTTACTTCCTACCTGACTTAAGCGAAGTTGAAACTAGTTTTCCAAGTCCTCAGTCTCCTGGTCCTGTTCACCCAGTCTTGAACCCTTTGGCACCAACACAGGTTTATGCTGAAGGGAACATGGCTGTGATCTCTCCTACTATCCCGGTGAACATTTCCAGGGATCCCAATACTGTCGAGAATGTCTTCATTGGAGCTAAATGTTCCCGTGAGGAGGTTCAAATTTATACCGAGCTCTTCAAAGAGTATAGGGATGCATTTGCTTGGTCTTATGAGGAAATGCCTGGCATAGACCCATCTATCGTCCAACATGAGATCAAGACGTATGAAAACGCTAAGCCGGTCAGGCAAAAACTTCGTCCGGTCAATCCTAGGAAGGCAGCAGCTATCAAAGCTGAAGTTGAAAAGTTGCTTAAGGCGGGATTCATTTTCCCAGTTCCTCTGACTGAATGGGTTTCAAACCCCGTTCCCGTAGATAAAAATCAAGGAACGATTCGAGTGTGCATCGATTTCAGAGACCTAAATAAGGCATGTCCTAAAGACAATTACCCCACACCATTTATCGATCAAATCATTGACGAGTGTGCCGGTAACGAGATTTTCTCCTTCATGGACGGTTTCTCCGGATATAATCAAATTACTATCCGTCCTGAAGATCAACATAAGACTACATTTATTTGTCCCTGGGGTACGTTTGCATACAAGAAGATGCCTTTTGGTCTTAAAAATGCTGGAGCTACCTTTCAGCGGGCCATGTCTTACGCCTTCCATGACATCAAAAAGATTATCGAGGCATACTTAGATGATTTAGCTGCTCATTCTCGAAAGAGGATGGATCATCCTGGTCACCTCCGGAAAATATTTGAAAGATGTCGTTTTTATAAAATTCGATTGAATCCGAACAAGTGCGTTTTCGCGGTTACATCCAGTCGGCTATTGGGATTCATTGTGTCTAGGGAAGGGATAAGGGTAGATCCCTTCAAGGTTGAGGCAATACTTCGGTTGCCTCCCCCGTCTTCCATCCGTCGGCTTCAAAGTCTCCAAGGAAAGTCTAATTTTCTTCGGAGGTTTATCGTCAATTATGCTGAGATTACAAAGGGATATATGAGACTGTTGAAGAAAGGAGTTCCTTTTCTTTGGGACGACTACGCTCAACGCTCATTTGATGCCTTGAAGAAGGCATTGACCTCTGCTCCTTCTTGATGGATTGTGATTTTACGGGAATTTGATCTAGAGTTCATGTCTGCCAAATCCAAGAAGTCATTAGTTTTTGCGGAATTGATCTCCGAGTTGCCTTGTGGAGAGGCGATGATCTATGATGAGTCCTTTCCGGATGAACACTTGTTTCTGATCTCTCCACAAGATCCTTGGTATGGGGACATCATTGTATATCTCCAGACTGCGAAGTTTCCCTCTTCTTTTCGAAAGATGAGCGTTGTAAGCTGCGTCACTTAGCTAAAAGTTATCTGATTATTGGTGATGCTTTGTACCGTCGAGGGGTTGATTCAATCCTAAGACGCTGCTTAACTTTCGAAGAAGCTGAGGCTGTGCTCAATGATTCTCACGGTGGAGCTTGTGGGGGTCATTTATCAGGGCTTGCTACAGCCCAAAAGATTTTGCGTGCTCGCTACTTCTGGCCCTCGATTTTCAAAGACTGTATTGAATCGGTCAAGAAGTGTCATCCTTGTCAGGTGTATACTCGAAAAATGCGCGCTCATCCAGCTCCGCTTTTTCCAGTCGTTACTATTGGACCCTTTACAAAGTGGGGTATGGATTTTACTACTTGTAACCCGCCTTCAGCAAAAGGTCACAAGTACATTATCGTAGCAGTAGACTACTTTACGAAGTGGGTTGAGGCTATGCCTACTTTTGGGAACGATGGTGAGACTGCAGCTTTGTTCCTTTTCAACCAGGTTATCGCTCATTTTGGTATACCTAGAGAGATTGTCACTGACCATGGCAGTCATTTTCAGAATAGTATGATGGCTGAGTTGGCTCTCAAATTGGGTTTCTGGCAGGAGCATTCATCTCCATATTATCCTCAAGCCAATGGGCAAGTGGAAGCCGTGAATAAATCCTTGAAGACAATTCTTCAAAGGAAAATTGATAAAGCTAGATCCAACTGGCATATTATGCTATATCCTACACTTTGGGCATACAGGACGTCAGTGAAAACTGCAACTGGCTTTACTCCGTTTCAGTTAGTGCACGGGGTGGAATCCGTATTTCCTATTGAATGCGAGATTCCTTCTCTTAAATTAGTTGTTGAACTTCTTCCTGACACTTCTAGTCTGGCAGAACGGCTTCTTCATTTGGAACATCTCGATGAGCAGCGTCGAGATGCCGCCACGATGAATGAAGCGCATAAAAACCGAGTAAAGGTTCAGTACGATAAGGCGGTCAAGCCTAGGGTCTTTTCGGAAGGTGACCTTGTTTTGGTCTATGCCCAAGAAAAGGATGCCCTGGGGGCAGGAAAGTTTAAGTCTATGTGGTATGGCCCCTATATCGTTAAAAAATTCCTTAATAAAGGAGCGTATACCTTGGTTGATTTCGAAGGGAACGAGTTGCCGGAGCCCCGAAATGGGCTCTATTTGAAGAAGTATTATGCCTAGGCTTTGGCCTGGCATTTTGCTTTTGTATATAGTAGTTTTTGCTTTGTACATATCTGATTGATTTTCAATTTTTGATGAGGTGGTGATGTTTTTTGATCTGCTTTGGCAGGTTGTGTTGGATGTCATGAGTCATTTTGGTTTCGCCGATGGTGCTAGTAGACACACCCGGAACTTAGCTTCCGCGGCTTAGGTGCTTCATTATCCTTCCGGTCAGCTGTTGGTATCAAGAGGAGTCTGCATTGGTCCTGCTTCCAATAATGTAGCAGAATACACTGCAGTCATTCATCTACTCTCGGAGGCAATATCTTTGGGTGTTGATTCGTTGGTAGTTTTCTTGGACTCCCAGCTGGTGGTGTCGCGGTTGAACAACACTTATCGGGTACGAGATCCATTTTTATTACGATTTTTCTTGAGGGTACGTTTGTTACAAAGGTCTTTTCAATTTTTAACATTCATTCATATTCCTCGAGTTGACAATTGGTTTGCTGACTCATTAGCTAATCAAGCTTTAGATTGGCATATTAATCATTCAATACAATAAATTTTAATCATCAAAAACATCATACATTTGATACATTTATCACATCACATCAAATATCGTTGTATATATATCATCGGAGTGTCAAAAACTTTACAAAATTTGGATCCATAATCTCGTACAAAACTTGGGCTTATGCCCCATCATGTTCAGTCTCAAAAAGAATATACAGTCATCTAATACATAATATCTGTCTACTCCTGAGGTCCCTGCCCAGAAGTCGTGTTCCTATAGAACGTGACTGCAGTGGCAACTCGGCGGAATAGTCTAACCCAGTCTTTGGGCACTCCTACCACCCGTCTCTGGATGGCTTCCGGTAGATCCTCCATGGCAGCCATAGGGATTTGGCGGGTTAATCCCTCCAAGTTTCTCTGCACGGCCTGGAGAGTCCTATCTGAATCCACAGTATCCGCTTCGCCCCTGCGGCGCTTATGGCGCGGTAGGCCCTCAGGACGAACTGGTCCAACATCTGAAACATGATCATTTTAATTGTCAGTCATTATGAATCCAATCAAAAACATGTTTGTTTTTCATTTTTTCATACATATTTGAAAAAATCCAAAAAATTATATAAGTCAAATTTTTTTTTGTAAACTTACCGACTGCTCCCCATGCTGTGCCTGGTAGAAGAACTAGATCTGGATCTCCACGAAAGTCCATCCCGGCATAGGGATAGTCGTCCACTGCGATGATTTGTTCTCCCCACCAAAGGAAGAACTCATCGTCCCATGTGGTCCGGGGTACTTCACTACCCCCCAATCTCTTCATCATGTCCGCCCAACGGGCAATTCTTGGGTCCCGCGGGCTACTGATGGTAGAGATAACTCTGGGTCTCAATGCTGGAATCTTCTCAAAGAAGAATGTTGTCAAAATTGTACCGTAGCCAAAGTGTTTGGTCTTTGCTTGGCGGATTGAGGTCAACTGTTGTTTCATGTTCAGTAAAAGGGTTGTGCACCAATCATACACATGAGTCAAACATTCTACTGCTATGCTCATTTGCGTCCTGGACGCCTGATGTAGAGAGGCAGATCCTGCCACTCTGCCGATGGTGAAAAGGAGGATTTTCATGTGCAAATCCCTCACATCTTTAATTGCAATCTGAGTTCCAACCTTTTTGGAACCCCCTACGCAATATACCTGGACATAGTCTTCCACGGTTAACCCTCCCAGGGGCTTCCCGTGCAAGTCTACTGGTTCTCCCCTCCGGGAGAGTCCAGTAATGAAATATATGTCTTCCACTTCAATGCGTAGTGGCATCTGATCAATAATGAAGCAATCATGATCTGGTTCCCAGTAATTTACGAGCATTTCTAGCAACCGCACATTGCTTTTCATATTTGGCATCTTGAATAATTTGAACAATCCGCAATTCCGAAGGATATTTTGCGCTGCGCGATCTTGCATGACCTCTTGGTCTATTCTGCTATGCTCACGTTCCCTCCATGAGATTGTCATCCTGTCAAATTTCATCAAATTATGCATTAGCCATGCTTTTTTGCATTCGGACCTACGCATACGCGGTTTTTCCTTTGCACAGTCGCGTGTATACGCGAGTTTCCTTTAACGAACCCGCGTATGCGCAAGTCCGCATATTTTAGCAAGGGTTTTAAAGCTAAAAATCACTTAATTTTAAATTCCAAATGGACAAAATGAATAAACAGGATGATTTAGGAGCCTACCTGAAGTTTCGGCGCGTTTCGACGGTCGGTTGTTCCTGATTTGACGAAAGAAGTTTTTTTCTCCAGAGCACTTTTTCCAAATCAGCAATGCAATAATGAACCAAATATGAGGTAATTTGTCTATTTATGGCTAAAAAGTTGAAAATTTTTGCAAAAATTCCTTATGCTTATTTTTTCGATCTATCTTAAGCTGCATAACCCGGATGCTTGGAAGTGCCCAGTTTGGTATGTTTTCAGGTACATTTTGATGATTTTGAGATTTTTCCTGGTTTTTGATCCATGATTACCGACTCGTCACGGCAGGTATATGATCTTCACTGGCATATAGGTTAGGGAAATCACTTTCCGTTGCATCTTGCATACTAGCCTCCATACTGATCACTTGCCTTAGGGTCGATCCCATCAGGTCATGAGTATTACACCCATTTCACTCGTCGATTATTTAATCATGACTTGGTGGTAGAGCCTTCCTTTACATGGGCTTCCTAGTTAGTTCCTCGCTATCACTTGTTGCCCATGCTGCGTTTTATGTAGGCTCGAGAGTCCTCTTTAGTCCCGCCATGTCTTATGTGTTGAAGCTTCATTCTTCTTCTTCATCACTATCATTTTTTCTGGCTTTTACCTTAGAGGCTCCCTGGTGTCGTTAAGTTGTATTACTGCATTGCATATTGGCTACTTGTTTATCCTGGCCTTTAGCCGGCTTCATTTGGACTCGATTTTTAAGCCAAATTTTGACCTTGACTCTCTGTACAAGTTAACCATTGCATGCACTTAGCTATCACGACTTGACACCTTTTTACCCATGGATGGAACGTTCCTCTGAGTATCACTTACCAGTTTTCGCCACCTTGCATTGAGCATAGGATTGTTCCAATCCCATGAACTAGTGCATCTGATTTCTTGATACTCGTTCTATCCATTGTACCATAGCATTCTTTTATTCTTTTTCAGGCTTATTATATGAAAAAGACAAAAAAATCAAATATAACAAAAAAGAGCGGGAACGGGATGTATCTTCGTTGTTTTGATGGCAGTACAGAGTCAGTTTGTCGCCCTTGAACAAAGCACATATACTTATATATATTTCCTTCATTTGGGATGGTTTTAGTTTTGACCTAGGTTCAGCCTTTACCATGTTTCACTTGTCGGTTCTCCCCCGGTTGGTTATCTCTTCCAATCATATGGAGAGTTTGTTTTGCCTCCTGCATAACAGACTTATACAGTGTCACTTTTTACTGCCATGGTCATCACGAGTCGTGCTTTTGTTCAAGGGAAGTTTACCCTGAGTCGGCCATTCTGCGGTGTCTCTTGACTCATTATTCAGTCGGCCTTCCCGGTCTTGTCAGTATCATGTTCTATCACATCAGATGTTTTGGTCTTCTGCTCGTGTTGGTTTGAGAAGGTCCCCATTGACTTCTTGCCGGCGGGTTTGTCTCTTATCGACTACGACACATTGCTCTGAGAGCAAACCTAGAGCCGCACCTTGGGCCTATTTCCATCATTGATAGGTGACCTCGTGCTCGGCATTTGATCATCATCATGGGTCTTTGACTGAGTGGTTTCCCCTGTGTTCGACGTCAGCACACATTATCACACTTGGGATTCGTGCAGTACCTTGATTTCCATTTGACCCTATCGGTGGATTTCTCGCCTCTGTGTCGGCTTTCATTATTGGTTGGTTCAGAGGGTTTCTTCCGTGCGCTAGCTTCATCTTGTGCACGTCGGAAACGTACTTCGGTTTTGGTTCCATCACTCTCCTTCGTCCAATTCCTTCCAAATCTTGGCCTGCGGGTTACACTCGCGCTGGACTGATGTGGGATGCCTTAATGCCTTCCTTCCAGCAGATCTTTTCCCATCGACTCCGACTCATTGCTCTGGGAACAAGATCTAGAGTCTTTTTGTCAGTACCTTAGGGTTTGCAGTCATCAGTGGCAGACTCTTCGCTATCGACGGTGGGGATTCATCATTGCCTCCTGATTGGTAGATTCTTTCAAGTGTTCGACTTCAACTCATTCATTCGCACTTGTCAGATTGTACTGGGGCACCTTGACACTCATTATCATTATCGGTGGGTTGTCTCATGTTGGTTAACGGGATACATCAATGCCCGGTAATCCAACGATTTCTCACATGGTCGACTTCAGCTCATTTATTCCCAGTGTGTAGAATTGTGCCATAGTGATCGGTGAAGACCTCGGGTTGCATCAGCATTTTTCGGTTCACTTTTGACAGTCCTTTCAGTATCTGCCAGTGATGTCGTCCACCCTTATATGTTGCAGTTCAGCACAGCAGCATCTTATATGTTGGCTCCCGAGTTGCGTGATTGTATCGTTTGATCCACCTCTTATGATCCGGTACTTGGAGATTCAGTTACTTATTTGATCAGACATCCAGTTGCACCATCTTTGATCAGCTTTCTATATGTGATACTTGGACATTGATTCAGACTTACACTTCCGGGCCATGCTCAGATGATTCATTATGTACTTTCAGTTCAGCTATACTTGTATACATGTTGGATCTATTCACTACTTTCTATATGATGTATTTTTGACTGAGCATGGGTATGCCCGCCTCAGCATGAGTTGACTCTCTATTTTATTTCATTGGTTTTTGGCAGGCTGAAATCTGGTGAAGTCCTCTCTTGTCTTTGCGAAGTTCTTTCTATGTGCATAATACATTTCGGCCATCATGTACCCCTTCTGACCTCATATATTAGGGGGCATATGTTATAGCATCATTTCTCACCTTCATATTATTCATGATTGCTTATATGGCTTTGGGCACCCATTCCTACAGACTTGGACAAATTCACTTAAAAACAGTGTAAAAACCCCATACGCGACTATGCCCGTACTTTTCCGCGTGTATACGCAAGTCCAGCTGCACTTTTCCGTGTATGCCATTAAAAATGATTAAAAAATATATAATTATTCCCTATTTTCAGGCTGGGTTGATGGTTACTCAGGTAGTTCAACCACCCCAGCACGTGGCCAACTGTTTCCAACTGTTGAAACTACTTGGAGGGAGTATAAAAACCCCTCATGTGTATGGCCTAAGGGAGAAAGAGAATTATTGATATTATACTCTGTTGGTATTCCCTATCCAAGTCTGATTCCCCGTGCCTCCTGCACTTTCCCAGTTCATTACAGGAAACCCTTGTTTCCTTGAGATGCTCATCTCCCTATATGTCATCTCGTATGCACTAGTTTGGAAGGAGTCTTAGCGAGGCAAGGGCTGGACGGATCCGGACGACGGTCTGCTCGAAGGCCGTGGAAGGATCAGGTGATCTCTCCACTCGTTACTTTTGTACATGCTATTTATAATACAGAAGTACCATGTTGTTCCCGAAA
>CM076572.1:398866665-399046665 GCA_034641835.2 Pinus albicaulis
CTACCCTTTTCACTAAAGAATTAGAACCAAAATGGTGGGACCTCCATTACTATTCACCTAAAGAACAACCATATTGAGAAATTCATTTTCTTAACCCTTTTGAATTATCCTTTAATGAAGAATTTGATGATGATTCCACTTTTGAATTTAGTGAGTCTGACTATGATGTGCCTTCCAACCCATTAAATTGTCTGTCATTTAACTTCTACATGCTTTCTACTTATAAAATTAAAAAGGATACAAAAGTAAGTAAATATAAATTGAACAAGAATTATAAGAAACCCTAGTATGGTAGTATGTAAAGAGACAAGACCTTAGAGCAAAAAAAATAAAAAAATCAAAGCCAAAAATATTAAAAGAACAAAAAATTTCGTCAATTGGGGTTATCTCGGGTAATTGGGCAGAATGGTTGTTATCTCCCACACTCAAGTTTAATTCCTTATCAGTGACATGACGATGATGAATATTATTGTAACGACTAGGTGCATATGAATATTGTTGTATTAATCCTCTCTCTCAACCTCCGATTGAGAGAGAGGATGATTTCCCTTTAAAAAAAAGAGAATAAAAATCCGAGCAACAACACCATACAGTGCTAGTTCTAGCAATTACTCTCCAATTGAGATATACCATGAAAATCCTAAAAGCGTTACATGCAAACTACAATTCAAAAGAGACAAATAACCCTGTTGCTACTTTAAATTAAGGAATAAGAGATAAAAATGAAACAAGTAATAGAAAACATTGAAGACCTAAAATAAATACTAGAAAGTGCAGGATATGAGAGATACATTTCATCAAACAAAGAGATGGCTAATATCTTTGAATAAACAAAAAAATTAGCATTAGATAGTAGAAGATACAAACATAAGAAGAGGATATAACTAGAGGAGTAGATAGAAGAAGGAGAGGAAGCAAAGATAGAAAACTATAACATACCTAAAACTGATGTGGTTGCTTTCTTAAGTAATAAGTTTTATATCAAAGCATAGTTTTATCCTCGCGAGACTTCCCCATATGAAGTAGATTGCTTAATTGGTTATGGTTGTTGGTTAAATTTCCTTAGAATAAGCACAATACCTTTGTATTACTGGCAACATACTAGCCAAGGAAGGAAAGTTATAGATGGTTATTCACTAAACCTACTTGGAGAAACTCAAAATTTTCGCCTCTAGATCCAAGTCATTCTTTTCAAATATCCTTCCATTGATTAGATGAAATTAAGGATGATTATATCTTAGGTTTAGAATTTTTGTAATTAGTTTCAGTTGTAAATATAAATTTTGTATAGAAAAGGTTGTTATAGATGTTAGATGCAAAGAACTAGAAATTCCTCTCTTCAGTGGAGGAATTTGTAAATCTAGGACAAGTGTAAAGATAGAAAAACACTTATTGAATGGATTGGATGCTAATGAATTAAATAAAATGGAGAGAAGGATATGCTATGCATAGATCCACCATTACAATATGTTCACTCCTATAATAGAGAAATCAATAAAATAATGTACACTTGAGGCCCCTAATGCCTTCTAGAATAGTATTTCATCTACCTTCCATATGATCCATCAAAGTAGATTTCTCCACATAAAGCTTTAACGACTCTACGAGTCCATTTGAAAAACAAAATTTCCAAGAATAAATCTAAGATCTATAAAAAAGGGACTAATTGAGCCATGCAAAACTCATGGGCTTGTTGGAGATTCTGCATGAATAAACATTAAAAAAATCAAGGAAAACCAAGGGATGTAGTTAATTGGTATAAGCCATTAAACAAGGTTTTACAACCCATTAGATATCCCCTACCAAATAAAGCATAATTATTGCAAAATATGAGATGAAAAACCATATACAACAAGTTTGACTTAAATTATAGTTTTTACCAACTAGTTATAATTCCTAAAGACAAGCACAAGAATGTCTATGGCTCATCATTTACATAGAAAACATCTTGACATGCTCAAAAAACATTTAGGACCATTCAAGGTATATCCAAAAGTTTTATGAACTAGTATTTTCCCATGGGTTGGTATTGTTTGCATCCAAAATGGAGATTGAAAAATATGAGATTGGATTTCTTAGATAAAAAACCTAGAAAGGGAAAGCACTATTGTAAGATCATATTCTAAATAGTTTTGAATCTTTCTGAATGTTATCATTGATAAAACTCAATTTCATATATTCTTGGTAGTCTCAACTATGTTAGGCCGTTTTATAGAGGACATGTTGATGATATATTCAATCTACAACATCAATTAAAGAAATATCCTCTACCATGGAATGAAGCAATGACTAAAGTGATGATCACATAGAAGCTAAGGTAAAGGTTCATCCACCTCTCTCTCTTCCCACATAAAAATATATTTGTGTTATAGATACAAATGCATTAAATAAATCTTGGGAATGGGTGTCAATTGTAAAATAGATAGCAAAGAAGAAATAAGCATGTATGCTTCCAATTCTTTTGAGGGATAAAAAATTGCATATATGCTCCTAGTTCTTTCAAGGGAGCAAAGACGAATTAACCAATAGATAACAAGGAACTATTAGCAGTAAAAAAGGTTATGTATCATTTCAAATTATATCTTAAGCCTTTTAGGTTCCTTGTCCAAAAGAAATCGAGGTTTTTTCCTAGCATGCTCAAGTAAAAAAAACAACTAACAAATAGCCATACCAAGGTCCAAAAATGAGCTATGTGGCTTGAACATTTTGATTTTGATATTGAGTATAAACTAGGATACCCAAACTATATGGTTTATATGTTGAGAAGAGAACAAACATAACAAGTTTTGACAATGTTATTTTCTAACCATTTCAGAAAGAAAAATCCATCAAGACTACATAGTAAGAGACACCAAGAGCTATTAAAAATAAAACTAAAGAGAGGGAACAAAGAAATAAAAATATATATTTTATGTTGTGGGATTAGTAGAATGCTATATTCTTATTGACATGGTTACTAAATATTTTGCAAAAATACACATATCTACCACCTTGATTCAAGAGATAAAGAATTCAACACTCAAGTTCCAACTTCTTGAGAAATGGGAAAGGACTGTATTTTATGGACTAACCAGGATACGAGAAAAGTTAAGAAGAGGAAGGTATGGAGTTTCCATTGTTTTTGATGAAAGTGATACTATGATATTGGTTATGAGATCCTCATATTGGAATCTTATTCCCTCATATTAAAGGAATGTAGTGGGATAATTGCATGTGTGGATCCCCAAAAATTAAATATGCATCAATGGATAGAATCGAGAGAGGTATTTATGAACTGTTTTTGTCCCTGTAAAGATTGGTTGCAATGTAAAGATGATTTCAGTTTAAATCCATAATAAAACATGCCCATAGCAACACAACAATTCCTTTGGTTAATATTTAAACTTAGAGCTACTCGAACTAGCATTGAAACAATTGAACCTCCTATATTCATCTAGTGTGTCAAATTGTTAAGGAAAAGGGAGGAAAAAGTCTAGGAACCTTGCAGAAAGAAGTTGAGTTAAATCTCAAGATAAGATCGCAATTTGAAGGAATATTTTGTAATTCTATGCCTCAATCATCAAAAGTATTATAGGCAGAACAATATTTCTACGACTATGTGTATCCATTACTAGAATTCCTTAAATACTGGGATATCATAGATGATGATGATACTAGACTAGCTGGTTGTACATGTGGTGAACTAGAATGTGATTGTTTTAATGATGATATGTGAGAAATGTGGACCCTTCTCTTTCCTATTCATATCTCTATGGGATATAATAATATCTATGTAAGATTTTAGTTGTATTTATGGAAGATTCCTAATCAAATATTTTGTGTAGTGAACCACGCTTTACAAAAAAATTCACATTGTATGGGGTTTTTAGTCTGAGTTAGTCATGATTCGAGTATCCATATGTCAAAAGACCGATAATACCAACTTAAAGTTTAAATGCAAAACCCCGTTAGAAAATATTTTCTTTTTTAATGTTTTTTATATGTTACATTGTCTATACCCCTACCTCTCAGTTTCTGTTCCACTAATCCCATATGCACTTACATTAATTGGTTGGCATCATGCACACCCCTTACATTTTGGGTTTTATTTCACTCGTCCCATGTGCATTTATATTGGTTGAGTTTAAGAAATATGCTATTCTTTGTTCCTAGTTAAGAAATGAGTTCATTGCCTTTTTATCAAATATTTGAATATGGAAAGATTTAAAGAAGCTCAAGGGTTGGAAAAAAAATCTTTAATGAGGTTATAGCTTATTATTGAGATTGATGGTATTATTAAATTATTTTGAATAAGTTAAAATGTGGAAAAATTTAAAATTGAGTATTGTTTTTTAACAATGTAAGATTTTGACGCATATCATTCATTTTTTGAAATCACGATTATTTGGGTTTTCTTAAAATGAGTTAAAACCCCTAAAAGTAAAGTTTCATAGTGGAGAATTGGTACTATCCATGATAATATGAGTGGGAATTAGTGAGGGGGCATGGAAATCACCTCATGTGTCAAGTAACATCCATAGCCAAAAATCCATATTGCCAAAATTCCAAAATTTGAATTTGGAATCACTTCCCTTTTTTCCCACTTCTATAATATCAATTATTGAGAGGATTTGGGTAGTTGGGTAGCCAACTGCCCGCAATTGTCACGATATGGAGAGGTTGAATGGTAAAATAAAAATTCCAGAGGGGGGTACAAACTATTACCCATATAAAGTTCCAAGCTATGACCCATGAAATCTCATTACATAGGCTAAAAAGTTGTGAGTTCTCTTCGGCCAAAGGAAGCGATGCATGTGGGGGTCAAAGGGGCGAATGTTCATAGTGTGTGGAGAGTCTTAAATACCCCAAGAGTGTGGAGGAAGGGTATATAGAGATTTGAGAGCACCCATGAGTGAAAAACGAGTTGATTCACAAGTGGGACTTTGCAATTAAACGTAGATAAAATGTCCCAGGGCAACTAAAATTCGTGCCCAAATGGTGTATAATCTAAATGGCGTGTATTCTTGGGGATTGGGCCTATTAAATTTCAAAAAATTCTTGTTGATTGGTGATTGGTCCTATTAAATCTAAATGGCATCTATGCTTGGTGGTTGGTCCTATTAAATCTAAATGGCATCTATGCTTGGTGATTGGGCCTATGAGGTAGGAAAACCTTAATTAAAACTATGAAAAAGGGACTATGAATTTTGATGTTGGCTAGATTGGATAGCATGCATTGAAAGTGGGGGGCACTGTTAGGTCCCTATAATACTAGTGTATCACCCTTATTATTATTGTTAATGTAACCCCCTATCATTATTTCTACGCCCATGTATCCCCCATATTGTTATTGTTGTGCCCCATAGAATCCAATTATTGTTATTGCTGTGCCCTTACATTATTATTGTTATGTAGGCTCTAATTATATTGTAACCCCTTAGATTCCTATATATACCAAGGAGGTCTTATCATTTGTATCATCCAAGAATTTTTCATTTATGTAATGTATAGGAGGTTTCCCCCTCGAAGAGGATAATTTTTTAAGTTGTTAATATATCTTTCCTTATGTTTTGTGAGTTGGTTGCATAACATTTGGTATCAGAGCTTTGGATTCTAGGGTTTCACTACTTTAAATAAGTCGTCTTGGTACTTTCACTATAAATTATTTTCTACGAGGCTTCAAAAGCTGAAATCTCTACCGCGAAGATCTGCAATATTGTTGAACTTCATGTAAACATTTCAGATATTGGTTCTCTATAGTTTCTGAGATATGGTTCAAAGAAATTAGGTTTTTTGTAGGATCCAGAATTCAATCTCAAACATGTGACATAGGGAAAATCGTCATAACTTTCTCTCCGAGCATTGGATTTGAATTTCGTAAAAATTTACTGAAATTTCATAGACTATATTTTTTCATGTATAATTTGAGTGTGAAGGTAGAAACAATGACACATGGCATTCCTACAAGTTCACTCTACTAAACAAGTATATAATCAGGTCATGATGGGAGATGGGGCATAACCCTTTCTTGGATAATCCAATCTCGGTATGACTTGTGGGGTTGTAAAGAAGACTCAAATGGCTACCATAAGACAAAATTTTAGTCCTTGGAGAGCAGAAATTACAGAGTTACAACTGTTTCAAAATCGAGCTCCTAAAAGAAAGAAAAATGTGTGTACTTTAAAAAAATGAAAAACTTTTGTTTGAAAATAAGTTTGAAGTGATTCAAAGGGGATATTGAAGTTGAGATATCAGTATTTGGTTCTAAAATTACTCCCAAGAAAAATAATTACACACCCATTAATCTCGCAGAAAGCTCTACTATGACGCATGATGAGGAAGAATTGCAACATGATATATCCAAATTACGGGACCAAGTGCAACAAATTTTGCTCTCAAAAAGCACAACCAAAGATGAAATAAAAGGGGACATGGATGGTTTAAAATTAGAAATAAAAGGCGACATGAATGGTTTAAAAGTAGACATAGAAGGTTTAAAGGAAGGTTTGACAAAGTTGCTGCAAGAAAGGCTTCTGAGTGGTGACAAGGTATTCCATGAAAATCATAACGAGGACAAAAGGAACATGAATTATGATTTTAGAGACTCCAATGTCGAGTTTAAGACCTGCCACATTCTAAAGATCGAGATGAGGAAGTTGAATGGCAACGATCCGGTAACATGGATACTACAGATGTGGTAATATTTTGATCTACATGATGTGAAACACACAAAAAGGTACACATTGCATCCTTATATTTAGAACCCAATAAATTTGTATGGTATTTATGTCTTTGTTCTCGTAAAATAATTGTCACTTGGTCAATTTTTATGGAGGAAACGATATTATATCATGAGGATACAAAGAGAAACACCTTCTTTAGCCAATTGATAAGTCTCGAACAAAAGGGTTCAATGGCAGAGCACATTGAGGACTTCCAAAAATTGAATATCAGGGTAACTGATTTTCCAGAGGAGAATAGGATTGATGTCTTCATAGGGACTTTAAAGAATAATATCCAACATAAGGTTCACCTTTGGGAACCTGATTCATTGGAGAAGGTATTCAGGGTAGCAAGAAAATTTGAAAGATTTTTTTTGGAAATATGAAGTCTACAACTCACAATTGTAAAGATGGAACTGTTGTTGCTCCTGGCCTTCCACAACCTACAAGGTTGACACCACAAAAATTGGAGGAAAAGAAAAGTAAAATAATTTTTTTATAGGTGTGATAGAAATCCACTAAAGGTCTTAAGTGTGCTGAGAATAAATTATATTCCATAGATTGTGAAGAGGAGGAAGAAAAGGAACAAGAAACATCAAAAGAAGAGGATATACACCAGGAAATAACCCAAGAGAAAGAAGAAATGAATCCAGCCATATTGTGTAATGCATTGGATATAATTACCACTCCTCAAACGCTCAAGATAGAAGGATATATCAAGAAGAAAAAGGTAATAGTGTTGATTGATTCAGGAAATACCCATAATTTTATTCATTGTAAGATATCCAGGGAATTGAATTTCTTCCTATATCCAACATCAGAGTGTCAAGTGATGGTTGCAAATGGAGGAACTATAAATTTCTCTCGAAAGTGCCATAATATCAAGCTAATCATGGGGGAATATGTGTTGAATAGTCCAATTCTTTCCATTCCAAGGGGTGGTGCTGATGTTGCATTGGGAGTCCAATGGTTACAATTTTTGGGGACAATAAATTTTAATTTTCAATATCTTCTCTTGAATTTTTTTTTGGGAAGGGAAGGAACTTGAATTAATGGGCATCACAAGGAAACCATGAAATATAATCATCTCTAATGTCATGACAAAACTTCTGAATAAATAACAACGATGTGTAATTTCACAATTATGCGCACTAGAGAGCCAAACATCGAAATCATCTATTTCTCCAGATCTCTAAAAAGTCTTTGACAATCATTCCAAGGTATTTGAGACTCCCAAATTCCTCCCACCTATTGGTGATCATGACCATGCTATTAATTTTATTCCAGAAAGTATTCCTCCAAACATTAGACCTTACAAATATTCCGATGCCCAAAAGAGTGAAAATGAACGCATGGTTGCATAAAGGCTGGTATAATTAAACCTAGTCAAAGCTCTTTCTCTGCTCCAATAGTATTTGTGCACAAGAAGGATGGATCATGGCGTATGTGTCCGAATTATAGGGAGCTCAACAAGCTCACTATTAAAGATAAATTTCCTATTCCTGTCATTGATGAATTGTTGGATGAATTACATGGAGCATTTTACTTCACCAAGTTGGATATTCATTCAGGATGTCATCAAATTAGAATGAAGATTGAAGACATTTTAGAAACAACATTCATAAATCATGAGGGTCATTATGAATTTTTGGTCATGCCTTTTGGCTTTACTAATGCACCTTCCACATTTCAAGGTTTGATGAATTCCATTTTCAAACCCTTGCTTAGAAAATTTGTGTTAGTATTTTTTGATGATATACTAATCTACAACAAGTCTTGGAAGGATCATGTTCAACATGTTGGCAGGGTGCTCAAACTATTGGAGGAGAAATAATTATATGCAAAAATATCCAAATGTTTCTTTGGAGTACAAGAGGTGGAAAATTTGGGTCATATTGTATTGCATGAGGGTGTTAAGGTAGACCCTAACAAAATTAAATCCATTAAGGAGTGGAAAATCCCCAAAACTATAAAGCATCTTCAAGTATTTATTGGGTTTATAGGGTATTATCAGAAGTTTGTTAAGAATTATGGGAAAATAGCAACACCTCTAACAACATTACTAAAGAAAGATGCATTTTCTTGGGTTCTAGAGACAACTAAGGCCTTTGAATATCTTAAAAAGGAAATGCACCAAGCATCGGTCTTAGCTACGCCAGACTTCACAAAACCATTTATTGTGGAATGTGATGCCTCAGGAAATGGAATTGGTGTTGTTTTAATGCAAGAAGGAAGACCCATTGCTTTTGAAAGTCATCCAATCAAAGGAAAGCATTTACACAAACCTATTTATGAGAAGGAAATGTTGGCAATACTACACACACTAAAGAAATGTCGACCTTACCTAATGGGAAGGCACTTCAAGGTAAAAAAATATCATGATAGCCTTAAATAATTTTTGGAACAAATACTATCTTTAAAAGAGCAGAAAAATGGGTCACAAATTTGTTGGGTTATGACTTTGAAATCATCTACAAAAAAGGGAAGCAAAATGTTGTTGCAGATGCACTCTCAAGAAAGGATGAGGATGTGGAAGAATTTCTTTGTGCCATTTCTATTATCCAACCTGATTGGATAACTGAAGGAAGGGATGAATGGAAGAATGACGAATAGGTGTGGACATTCATTCAAAAGTTGCAACAAGATCCCAATGCATCTCATACATTTAGCTAGAAAAATGATTCATTATGGTACAAATATCACTTATATATTTGAAAGAATTCCCAACTCAAACAAAATATTATTTTGGAATTGTAGACCTTGCCCTTAGGAGGGCACTCAATATTTTTAAAAACTTACCAAAGGGTCAAGAAGGAATTTTTTTGGGATGGCCTTAAATCTGATATTCAAAATATGTGGCAGAATGTTTGGTTTTCCAACAAAATAAAGTTGAGACAATTAAAACTTTAGGTTCGTTACAACCTTTAGCCATTCCAAGTCAGCATTGGGAGGAGGTCTCAATGGATTTTATTACAGGTTTACCCAAGTATGAGGGAAACAGTGTCATCATGGTGGCAGTTGATAGACTTACCAAGTATGCACACTTTTGTGCAGTGTTTGACCCTTTTAAAGCTAGTACAGTTGCTACGACATATATGGAGACAATTCAAAAGCTACATGGAAACCCTAATATTATTGTAAGTGTTACAAAACATTTTGTCACCGTCCCTGCAATCCCTCATCCCGTACATTGGAGGACTATTCCCGTGACCTGTGAACAGTAAAATGTCCCGAAAACACCTTGATGGCATCCTTCTGCATAAGGGCAAGAATTCTCCTAAAGAACATTTCCTCAGAAAATCACTAAAAACATATGTTTGGGCATTGGTGCGCTCAGCTAGTTCATCACTCACGCCTACCTGGAGGATTTACACTAAGCCCGCGCCACCTAGCGCTTTGTCCCTGCGTATTTCCCGTGCAAAGCCTACTTGGGAATGTTTTTTAAAAAATAAAAGGCGGAAGATTGATTCTAACAACTTTAGAATGAATCATCAGAAAGAGGTTGGACTGTTTGTCTCTAGATCTCCATGATTAGGAAGTGGTTTTCCACCTCTCATGGAACCTTCCTAAGAGATAGGACTCTCCCCCATGATTATAGGGATCCTAACCTCTCCTTCTCCCTCTATAAAATCCTGCCCTCTCTATTTTCAAGCTAGCTGAACATTTGTGAAGAAAACTATAGCTGAGCGACCATTGAGAGTAGAGCCAAGGAGAACCTCGTAAGAGAGAGATCCTTGTCTGAATTCCCGACAAGCTTTGTGAGACACGCTCCATTGGAAGCCCTGCCGAAGGAAGAACGCGATGTCGGAACTCGGTGTCCGGACGCAGTGAGCGAAATGATTGTGATCTGTCAAGCTAGGAACGGGAAGTAGCACTTCTCCTTCAACAACAAAAACATAGGATTTGAGGTAGGCTATCCATCGTAACTTTGTCTTTTGTAACTAGGAATCGATATCGTAGCATGTTTTGTTTGTTGCTAGACCCACTCTAGGGCTAGTGGGGTCACCTCTGTCCGCAGAGGGGATTTACCTCATCAAAAAATTGGCGACTCTGCTAGGGATCAGTGTGAGTTTTTATTTCATCCTTTAGGGCATATTCATGGTCTTTGCTTTCTTAGCTTGCTTTTTTGATTATCTGTGCTGAGTCTAAGACCCCTGTTCAGCCCTAAAGGATCAATTTGACCTCTGTTTTTCCAAAATTTCCATCTTTCCAAGGTTGTCTTGATTGGCATGGGTTCCATCCTGATAGTCATGCCAGCTAGTGCTTGTTTCCAGTTTATCACTCGTGCCATCCCCTGTCTAGCACGGATTACAACCAGACAGTCATGCCAATTCCTGTAGGTGCTAGGATTTTCCCTGTTTTTGGAGTTTTTGGTCTCTCTTGGTGTCTCTGGGTATTTTATTAGCTTGATTTGAATGCTTTGGGTTTGTTTTGACTAATATTAGCCCTTATCCTTCAGTTGTTTGCCATTTTCTATCAGTTTTGCTTTTCAACCCTAGGTTTTCTAGGTGCTTCAGCTTGCTGAGCCTCCTGTGGGAGTTTCGGGTCCTTGGTTTCCCAGTCAACTTCGCTTCTGCTTCTTTGCATTCAGCTTTTGGGATCCATTTGAGTGATTGCGTTAATTGAGTGATTGTCTTCTCTTTCGTTCAGTTTTACTCTTGCAACTCCAGGCCTAGATTACACGGCTTGTTTGGGTCTCTTTTGAAATCTCTTCTTTGATTTAAGGGATTTCGTCATTGGTTTGAGTCTTGTTGTGCTTGTTTTGAGTTGAGTGAAATTGTTTTGTTTCAACTCTCGCTTCACCATTCTCAAATTGGTGTTTTGATTTATTTTTCATATCATTTAGTGCACTTGGTCTGATATATTGAAAAATACAAAAAAAAATGTTTTTCATTCTTGATTAGCATAGTGAAAATTGGAAAATCTTTCGTATTTCTAGCATTATATAATTCTAGGGAAGAGGTTTTCAATTTCATTAGCTTGCATTAGGTTCAATAGTGGATGTTTTCGTATGTTCATATTATTGCTATCACTTAGAAGCTCTTAACTCTCTCATAGATAACTTTTCATTGAACGAAATGGTATTTTATGGCATGTAGCTTGCATTTAGGTATTCGTGAGATTCAACATTCGGTAGGACCTTGGAATTAAAACATAAATACAAGATAAAATTAAAATTTATTTCAATTAACCTAAGGAAACATTGAAACTTAACGGAACATTTAGTGGTCTAAGTTAGAGACGTGTTCCGGCATCTTTAAGCCTAACAGCTGTCACTCGCCATCTGGCTTCAGACAGCGCTAGTACAGACTTGCACTCCCCGTACCGTCGAGTATATAAAGGGAGACCCCTCTAGGTTGCAATCATTTTATCCATAGGAAGCCGAGTCTGCCGCTTTGTGACCGTGATACACCGAACATAGCATTCGGGGAGACTACCTGCACGTACATCAAGTCCTTGGTTGATTCTTCTTTCATTTTATAACCAAGGTGTATATGACAGTTCACGGGAACCTGGTACACCCTTCTACCTAGACTACCTGAGAAGTCATTTTTGAACTTTACTGACTCTATAAATTTGAAAAGATCATCGATCACTTGTCATTTCATGCTCGTTTCCAATTTGAAAGTGATAGGGTCACCTTTTGCCTATTTCTTGACTCTTAAAATATGAAACGACAGAGTTTTGTTTCAATGTCTTAAAAATTAACTACCCACGAAATATTCCTGGTTAAAGTTAGTTTCCTTAGGGTGTTGTTTTAAAAGTTGTTTATGATGGCAACATTTCCATAGTTCACTAGCCCAGGAATCCCTTCCGAAGGGAATCCTGGTCCTTTTCCTACTTTTGTGAATGTTGGTGCTCCTTATATGGCAACGCTGTCCCTGCCTGGGTTAACTGTTGGGTTGCTTGTATGGTTATTTTTGACCTCGGTGGTCCTGAGCGTTCCCTCCACCGTACAACCATCTCCTCCACCAGAACAACATCATGTTGTTTCTAAGGTGGAACTCCCCCATTCTTCGCCTATTTCTTTGTCCTCCTCTACTACTTCTCCTGGTTAAATTCTGGACTCCAGTAACCAGCTGGCTAAGAAGAAGAAGAAGAAGAATACCAAGAAGAAGAAGTCAGATAAGCGAGAGGCTAATATCGCAGCTATTGCGCTTAAAAAACTTTCCGTTGTGGAACCATCCACGCTTCCAAGGAAAGTTAAATTCCCTTGCATGCTCTGCAAAGGTAACCATTTGCTTTGAGACTGTCCTGGCATTCCCAAGGTACTTGAAGCATGGTCCGACGGCCATCCGTCGTTGACTTTGGCTTCTGGAAGTCATATTGATACATCTTCGACTAGTACTGGTAAGACTCATAAAAAACAGGGCAATATTACCAATCCTTGTAAGTTGTGTGAAGGGAATCATCCCATTCACCTTTGTCCATATATAGATGAAGCCAAAAGAGTGTTGGAAAAACCTATTATTTCTGCACCCTGCCTTTCCGTTGGTTACCAGAAGCTTTCTTCGAGTCCTCTGCTAGTTGATTCAAAGGTTGGTCAAGAGTCATCCTTGGTCAATCCCGCTCCCTCGGAAATTCAAATTCAAGAATCTATTCCCCACCAACCATTGGTCGTGGAATCGGTCGACCTGATCCCATCAATGGTTCATCAGGTCTTTTCCGTTGAGAGTCGATCTCATCCCCCTCATGTTATTCTTGTTTCTTCAGATTCCTTGGAATTGGCGAAAGAGTCGTCCATCCCTATAATGCAAGAAGATGCTCCTCCCACTCTCGTGATGGAAGTCCAGGAGAGTGCTCCTCTTACCGCGGTAACACTGGGGGAAAACAATCTCAGTTCGAGGGTATCCCCCCCAAGTAGTTTTGTCGCTTCCTTTGATTGGAGTTGATTTTCTGCCTTCCGTCTTATGTGCCTTTTGAGATAACAGTACAAACCTTTGATCTAGTCGTACCTAGCACTATTATAGATGAAGGCGCATCTGTTAGTATTCTGTCTTCAACTACTTAACAAGATTTTGGTTCTCCATCGCTTATGCCTGTTACCCAGAATCTATTGGCTTTTAACAGAGGAAATAGTCAACTGTTAGGGATCTTTCAAAATTTTCCTGTTACTTTGGGAGGGAAAACCATCCATATAGACGTGATGGTTGTTCCAGGCCCCTTAGAATTCAATTTTCTCTTGGGGCGTGACTATACTTATGTTATGGGGGTAGTTGTCTCTTCCCTCTTCCGTGTGATTTATTTTCCACACAAAGGTCGAATCATGACCATTGATCAACTTTCATTCTTTGGTCCTGGCATGACATCTGGTCCACCATCGTCCCTTCCGGGTGTTTATCCGCCGGTTGTATCTTCCCCGCCACAAGTTAATTATGTGGTTACCTATCCCGTACCCACAATCAGTGATAGTGCCATTGTGCATCGCGTGTCGGGGGCATTGGGTCCTGATTTACAAGATGTTGTTCTCCCATCAGATGTGAACCTCTTGGATTCCATGACCTCTTATTCGACATGATAAAAAATGGTTGGAGCATAGTTCTTTTTCTTGTGTTAAGCTCCTTAAAAAATGAAACAAGTTGGTCAGAGCGCAGTTCGTTTTCTTGTGTCAAGCTCCTTAAAAAATGAAACAAGCTCTTCCGAGGATAGTTCGTCTTCTATGTCAACCTATTTAAAAAATGAATTAGCTATGAGGATAGTTCTTTTAATGTGTCAACCTCATTAAAACAATGAAACATGTTCCCGTTCAATTCGAGTCTTTGATAAGATCTTGTAAAATCCCAGTCAAGTCTTTCTATTGATCTCGTAATTTGAACCTTCACTCCATCTGCCGTTCATATGGACTGAAGCTTGGGGGGAATGTACCTCGAATTGAGTCACCATGATGAGGGCATGCAAACCTTTTCAAGCATAGTTTGTTTCCATTTCAAGCTTGTGTAAAAATGAAACCGGTTTCAAGCATATTTTATCTTTGTTTTAAGCTTGTGTAAAAATGAAACCAACTTCAAGTAGAGTTTCCTGATTTCAAGCTTGTGTAAAAATGAAACCATTCCCATTTTACCTCTTGTGATTGCCATTTTATCAGCCTGTTTTTTCCAGATGAGCCTTGGTTTTCTCACTCCATTGTCACTATCTGCTTGGCCGATCATATGCCTTCACTTGGTTGTTTCACCCATTCCTGAGGAACCGCTGGAATGAGTGGTCTTATTAGCCAGCCTCTTAACCTTTACTTGTTCTGAGCAGTTCCACCATTACCGGAACTAGTTGCTACCCTTTATACCACTCGTTCTTCCAGGAGGAGTCAACTTTCAGCTATTTTCTAACTCTTAAAAATTGAAAATATTGCCAAGACTCTTGTCAGTTTGAACTTGTTAAATGGATGCGAAACGATATCTACCCAGTATACCTTTACCCCTTTTTTGGGCTAGTATGGATTATTTACGAAAAAGGAATACCCTAGCCTATCGCGACTAGAAGGTTCTCTCAGACATAGTTTTCTACCTTTTCGGATCTGAGGGACTATTTACGAAAAGGGACCGCTGTAGTTTTCTTTTCCGCTGTCTTTTCAAACTCTCTAAACATGAAAAGACATCAAGTTCTTCCTTTGTTAGACTCATTAAAAACTAATGACATCGGGCTCCATCGCAATGAAGTTACTCGAGTTCCTCCTTCCTAGGGCTCGTAAAATGTACTAGGTTGGATTTGTCCAAAGGACAAACTTACATCGCAAGCACATGGTATCCCCTTCAAGCTTGTTTTCAAAAATAATTGGGGTACTCACCAGAAATGGTGGGGGAAAATGGAACCAAGATTGTAGTCGTAGTGGCAGTATGTCGCTCTTGAACATGGCACTTGTCTGCATTCGTGTCGGGTTGGGGACATCTCATCTCATTATCTACTTGCCTCGATGGGTTTGGGTAATCTCTTTTGACCGTTCATCTGCTCTTTTCCACGTCGCCATGACCTCAGATCCCTTGACGTAAAATACTGCCAAATCCAGTGTCGTGCCGCCGATATGTTCATGAGAAGTTTTCCTCTACAATTTTCAACCTCCCTCTGATTCTCTGTTAGTCTTGATTAAAAAAAAATTATATCCCTCTGTCTTGTGTCGATGATGTGGGAAACATCATGGCCCACCTTCGATCAAGGTCACTTCCTGTCGACTCCAGCTCATTATCCAGGAAGTTGATCCAGAGACCCCTTCAGGTACCTTGGAGCCTGCATGCCTCAATGGTAGGTTCTTTGCATTCGATGCAAGGTTTTCATTATTGGCCTTCGATCGAATGATTATGCGGGTGTTCAACGCCAGATCACTGTTCACATTCTGTGGATTGTACTTCTTGTACCTTGAGATCCATTGTCATTATTGGTGGTTTCTCTCATGTCTGTTAACAACTTTCATCATTGGATGGTAATCAGACGATGTTCTTGCATGTTTGACTTTAGCTCACATATTTGCATGCTTGAACTTGTACTTTGTTCAGATCGAGATGGAGCGCAAGACCCTGCATTTTTTTTGATGAAGTCCAGCCTGCAGGTTCTTTATGGATTATTATGACTTATTACATGACTCTTTTGATTGGATGGTTGCGACCATACCTGAGTCTACTTGTTGATCCTTATTTTGCTGGATGGCTGCGTCCATACCTTGGATCTCATTATTTCTGTACTCTTTTATGGATGACTATGCCCATACCACATATCATGTATCAGAGATATCATTTGCATTTGCACTCGCAGGTCTTCCGATGACAGTATTTTCAGTTGAACGCCTTCTCATAAAAAAATTCACCCCTCCCTCTCTCTCGGACCTCATGCTTTAGGGGGCATCTGTTACACAACATTTTGTCACCGTCCCTGCAATCCCTCATCCTGTACATTGGAGGACTATTCGCATGACCTGTGAACAGTAAAATGTCCTGAAAACACCTTGATGTCATCCTTTTGCATAAGGGAAAGAATTCTCCTGAAGAACATTTCCTCAGAAAATCACTAAAAACATATGTTTGGGCATTGGGGTGCTCAACCAGTTCATCACTCGTGCCTACCTGGGAGATTTACACTAAGCCCGCGCCACCTAGCGCTTTATCCCTGTGTATTGCCTGCGCCAAGCCTATTTGGGAATGTTTTAAAAAAATAAAAGGCGGAAGTTTGATTATAACAATTTTAGAATGAATCATCAGAAAGAGGTTGGACTGTTTGGCTCCGGATCTCCCTGATTAGGAAGTGGTTTTCCACCTCTCATGGAACCTTCCTAAGAGATAGGACTCTCCCCCATGATTATAGGGATCCTAACCTCTCCTTCTCCCTCTATAAAAGTCTGCCCTCTATATTTTCAAGCTAGGTGAACATTTGGAAAGAAAAATATAGCTGAACATTTGGGAAGAAAACTATAGCTGAATGACCATTGAGAGCAGAGCCAAGGAGAACCTCGTAAGAGAGAGAGCCTTGTCTAAATTCCCGACAAGCTTTGTGAGACACGCTCCGCTGGAAGCCCTACTGAAGGAAGAATGTGACGTTGGAACTCGGTGTCCAGATGCGGTGAGCGAAAGGATTGTGATCTGTTAAGCTAGGAATGGGAAGCAACACTTCTCCTTCGACAACAACATCGTAGGATTTGAGGTAGGCTATCCATTGCAACTTTGTATTTTGTAACTAGGAATCAATATCGTAGCGTGTTTTGTTTGTTGCTAGACCCACTCTAGGGCTAGTGGGATCACCTCTGTCTGCAGAGGGGATTTACCTCATCAACAGTAAGTGAAAAATATCCCATTCTTAGTGGAAATTTTTGGACGGAATTATTTTCTTGTCTTCGTACTCAATTAGCTCATAACCCATCTTATCATCCTCAATCTTACGGGTAAATTGAGATAGTGAACAAATGTTTGGAAGGATATCTTCATTGATTTGTATCTGATAAACAAACACAATGGGTCAAGTGGTTGCCTCTAGCCGAATGGTGGTATAAAAATTCCTTCCATATTGCAACAAAAATGACCCCATTTATGGCACTTTATGAATATCATCCACCATCTATCACATCATCATTACGAGTAAATTATAAGGTTCAAGTAGTGGAAGATCACATCGAGCATCAACACCAAGTTCTACAACTCTTAAAGGATAACATCACTCCGACGTAGAATCAAACGAAACAACAAGAATATCAACATCACAGTGAAAGAAGTTTGATGTAAGAGATTGTGTATTTTTAAAACTACAACCATACAAACGAATGTCCCTCAAGCTAGCTAAGAATGACAATAAATTATCACTCAAGTATTATGGTCCTTACAAGGTGTTACAAAATATTCGTACTATGGAATACAAATTGGAGTTGTCTGCATATTCCCGAGTACACCCAATTTTCCATGTTTGATGCTTAAAGAAGGTTATCAGTGGCAAGATCCCAGTTCAAATAGTGTTTCCAGAACTTGACGAAGAAGGAAAAATCATATTTGAGCCTGAAGTAGTCACGAAAAAAAGAACCCGACAACTACGAAATCAATTAATTTTAGAGTATATCATGAAGTGGAAGAACTTACCCGTTGAAGATTCGACAAGGAAGGATGATAATTTTATATAGAAGCATCCAAAACTACTCAGGCATTGAGGACAACACTTTTTGAAGGAGAGGGGCATGTTAGGTCCCTATAATACTAGTGTATCCCCCTTATTGTTATCGTTAGTGTAGCCCCATGTTTTTATTGTTGTGCCCCATAGAAGCCCACTATTGTTATTGTTGTGTCCTTACATTATTTTTGTTGTGTAGAATCTGATTATATTGTAATCCCTCAAATTCCTATATATACCAAGGAGGTCTTATCATTTGTATCATCAAAGAATTGTTCGTTTATGTAATGTAAGGGAGGTTTCCCCCTCAAAGAGGATAATTTCTAAGTTTTTATCTATATTTTCTTCAGTTTTGTGAGCTAGTTGCATAATAAGCGCTTTGGGACTGTAATGCAATGACGAGACTCCTTGAACCTACAAATAGCTAGGAAAACATATGGATAATTCGTGCATATGCTGGCTCAATGGTTAGAGGGTTGTTGCCATGGTTTCCTTGTGAAGGAGAGTGGTTTTTACATCTAGATTTTTCTTGAGAATTTGAGTTTCTCCCTAGTGGTATCATGTCTTGGCTAGGAGGTTGCAAGTTATAGGCAAGAATAGGCACAACTGAGCCTATTCCAAGATGATAAGAGCACACACTTCTTTAGTTGTAGGTAATTAATTTTAGATAAGTCTCTTCTTTTGATTTAAAGTGATGCTTTCTTCTATAATATATTTGAAGTTTTGTCCAAGTTAAAGTTACATGTTGTGTTATATTGTAATGTATGAATATGTAATAATGATTTTCACCATAGTTGAGTAGCTTATGTTAATGGGAATTGTTTTGAAGATGTCAGTAGAAGTTTAATTACCTTGTTTGGGTGATATGATATATAGCAGAAAACTTGAGCTAATGTGAGAAGGCTAAGAAAATTTGAGTCTTCATAAAACATCTAAAAATATATATATATGTGTGTGTGTGTGGGCAGGGTCAACAATGCCTCAACATTTTTCCCATTAAATTAATAATTAGAGAGTATATGATGGGGACTAAGGCTCCCTCTTTTCTAACCCATCCATCATAGAGAATCATAAACCAATGGCACATACCTACACCCAACTAGATAATGGTGTCTGAGATATGTTAAGGGTTGGAATTTCATAGGCATGTGGATCGATATAATAGTTCTAGAGGAAGATGGGCCTTGGTATAGGCCAAGTTTACACTTGAAATCTAGATATTCAAATTGGAAGTAGAGATAAATGTGAAACATGCAATGTCATGCTATCTACCTATAAGGTAAACACAAAATATGCCTAAGTAAGTTGTGACTCCTTTCATCGATAATATTGAGGTAGCTTTGTTAGCATTAAATTATGCACAGAAAACCATACAAGCATTACCTTGAAGAAACTTATGGACTCTTTACTTAGCTTTATAGGCAATTATGGTTGTTACTTGAGTGATTGTAGGCATGTGCCCTATATTACTTTCTAATTAGGAATTATGAAAAGGGGACATCCAAGTGGGAAAATAAAGGATGATGCAAGTTACTATTTCCAAAAAATATATCTTGCTCATAAGAAGATTGTAAGATTTAATTGAACACACACACACACATGCAAAGGTTTTTTCCAATAATTGGACCTATTGGGGTTAAGGATATAAAATATGAAATCCCATACTTGTATCATTGTAAGTCTTGGCCAATCAAATGCTAGACTTGCAAGTTACTAATTCATAAGTTCCATTTGATTGTGTGAGGTAGAATGTGTATGCTATCATTGATGGGTGCATGGAATGAACTGGATGAAAGAATGGGTAGAAAATAGGCATCTTTCCTATGAAAGGTACATTCACAAAGGGTTCACTTGAGAATTGCAAGGCTAATTGTTGTGCCAAGTGTTCTACGCTATATTACATGTGGGTTCAGTACTTAACATACGAATAGAAAAGACTACCTAAGTTTTTATGAACATAAGTGCCCAATTAGATTGACACATGATTGTCTACAAGGTCACTCACTATATTATCTTAGTAGATAAATGGTGACACTTACTTATAGCCAGGTTTTTGGAAAATTACATTATCCATTTAGAGTATATGGATGCAATTGATAAATCTATGCATGATCACACTTAAGCTTGCATAGATTTAGTGGACTCCCTTTATAAACCATTATTGTACATAGATTGGGATGAGTTTATAAGAGCCCCAAAACTAATCAATATGTTTAGATGGAGACATGGTATTGAAAAGGCAAACTCAATGAAGTTAGGGGATGGTGAAAATCATAATCTTCGGTCTTGCATGTCGTTACAACTGAGTTTGTAAAAGCCCAAACCTTGAATTTTATGTTCCAATATATGAATGTAGACATGTCTACCTCTAGGTATGGAGTTTAGGGCATTCTACAAACTTGTTTTGGGACCAAAATTAAGTTAACTCATGACCCATTTCACGATCATGTTGGTTCTAAAGGAACCCCCAAACTCGCTAGGTTTGAAAGTATCTATTATGGCCTAAATCTACCTCAGGCTGAGAAAGGCAGAATCTAGGCTAACATCAAACCACGCTTAACCTGGTAGCTAGCCCTACCAGATCGGGAGAGGGCTCTCTCCTTGTCAATCTCAGCAAAAAATGATCAGTGAGGTTTGAGATGACTTGAATAAAGGCTGATTTTAGGCTAGGTATATATGTAAAAGAGTTTTTTTTTGATTTTGAGGGTGTTTGTTGGATCGAAGGGAAAGGCATATTTTGGGTCAGGGAATGAGGCCTAGTTTTTTGCAGAGATCTGAATGGGGCAAGGTAAGCAATTGTTTTGACACTTCAATTTTGAATGAAATGGATAGCTCAGACCAGGGAGGAGTTGAAGAGGGAAAGAAAATTTCAGGAATCCTCTTCAAACAGTTGAAAACATAGAAAATTAAACAAAACTCAAGGTAGAGCACTGCAAATCTAATGAATTCCACCATTATCCTTGTTTTTTTAACTTAAGAAGAAATAAGAGAGAAGATGATATACATAAAACACCAGAAACTTACAATAATAGAGAAAAATACATCATCAAAAAAAAGAGCCACAAGGATCCCAAGGAGTGCTGCAAACCCTGGTCTATTCCTTTGCCAAACTGCAGAGATGAAATGTACAATGAAGCTCAAAGCAATCCCAAGTGTCCAACCATGCTAATGACTGAAAAACTACAAGATATAGACAACACTATCTCATCCCAAACCTCTAGGGGTCGAGCTCACAAGTCTAGGAGCTGTTTCAACAAGATCTAAACTAAGAACTGGAAAATAGGTAGTGGAACATCTTGCCTCTATAAGATAGGAAACTGATTCATTCAGTTGCAATTCACCTTTTGATGGATGAATCTACTTCCATGAGTAAAAATTTGACAAAATTACATAAAAACCCATCAAATTACATCAAATTACATCAAGAGTTTTACATTTTGAAGTAAGAAAGTCAAATTGGCCAAAAGTAGGCGAAAAACAGAGTTACTGAGTAAAAAATGAGCAAAAATCCCCAATGCGCCGCGCTTGATTTCTCTATGCGTCGTGCCAGTTTGGAGCTGATTTTGAAGGCCTTCCCATTGTCCAAATTGGCTGCAAGTGGGCTTGTTGGAAAGGTATATCTGTCTACTTTCCAACACAAGTGGAATTTCTAAATTTGGCTTCCATTTTATCCTCCAAAAATGAGTTTCCCAACACTTGTTCCTGTGTGTCCAAAAAGGGGCAGAAAGGTCATTTTTAGGGTGTTTTTGACCCTTCTGGAAGCCCAAAACCTATCAAAATATCTTGGCCATGGGTAGGCATGCATAAATTTTCATGAAAAATCTAGAAATATAAAGTTTTTCCCAAGAGGAGCTCCCAATCATAAGCGCGTGCCAAGTGGCGCGACGCGTTGAGTTGAAAAATCTGTGTTTAGGCCAAAAAAAATCAAATTTGAAAAATGTGTCCCAAATTTCTTGAAATTTGGGCTGAGTGTCCTCCACCATGAACTGTGTTGGGCTAAGGAAGCCTCGGCCAAAATTTGAATTCTATCTTTCCTTTTCCGACGCTTTAATGCCCTCTTCAACTTAGCCTTCAGGATCTTGATTCGTGCCTTGCAAACATGATTTCTTGCCTAATAATGATTCTCCATGTGCCTCAACATGTTATTTTCCTTGTTGGCCTTCCCCAACAGCTTCTCAAAATGAATATTGACCCTTTCAAGCCAAGTTTCACGATCAGCCTCAATCTCTTGCTCAATGGATGTCATCTCGGTTTGGCTCCTTTTGGCGGCTTGCCGGTTCTCATGTATATTTTGCAACTCCATGATAGTTTTCTGATCTTCCAACTATTTGTTTCTCTGCTCAAGGTAATTGATTATCCATTGGGCTCTTTGCAACTTGATGGACAAAGTGTTTATTTCCGCCTTCTGCTCCTGAACAATCTCTCTCAACTTAGAGCTTGGTGAGCCCAAATCATCATCAATGAGTATGAAATCTGTATACTGGCCTCCTGAAGGCCCCTAATCATGTATGGGCCTCTTACCCTTGTCCTGTACCTATGCTGCTGATGAAGGAAGTGATACCCCTTCCACCCCGGGTGGAGATAATACTCGCCTAGCTGCTGCAAATAACCCTCTAGTGCCTCTTTGATAAGTGACAAACACAGACATACTAGTGGTATGTGTCTCATGACCTTCATGCTGATATGAAGGTTCACCTGCCTCATGAAAATCCTCTGAAGGTACCTGAGAAGCTGTGAAGAAATCATTAGAAATGAAATCCTCCCATGAAATACCCTGCAAGCCGAGCTGGTGCGTAACCACAATTTTGATGAGTGCAAAGTGATAGATACTGCTATACTGCTGCTTAGGAGTTTTCATTTGCACGAGAGTGGTCATCTTCTCAATATTCCGGCACATGAAATAAGGGAGGTTCATCATCCTCACCCTGGTGAAATGCATCAGCAATCTGATATGATAGGCATAAAGACGTGAAAACCGGCCTTCACAACTGAAATATTTGATAATAAGTTTCATCAGAGGAGCATATGAATCCTTTAGGAACCGAAAGGGAATAACTCTGCTGAGTTGTCTCACAAAAATAGGCTTGATATATGGCTCATAGTGTACCCTGTCAACCTGCTACCTTTTGTTCCATTGTTCTCCAACATTTGGAATTCCGGTTTCTTGAGAGATAGTTTCAGGTGTTAAAGTGAATGTCACACCTGCAAGGGTGACTTGGTTATCATGTAAATGAAACACAAACAATCGGGCCAGCTCTTGATGGTGGTGGAACCTAGCAACCATTTCACAAAATTGATAACAAGACTGCTGTTGAAAACATGCCATAGCAAGTGGACAAGCCTACAACTTAGCCAACGAAGTGGGCTCCTCCCTCACATGTCTGCCACTCTTGTGAGGTCTTCTAGGTGCATGCAATTCAGTTGTGGAGTCACTGTCTCGATCATAAGAAGTATCTGTCTCCATGATTTCCAAAGTCTAGGTTGTTTTGGATGAATATGAGGAGTTTGGTGTCTTTGGTTTTGTTGCCAAATATGTAATAATATGGGAGAGACTATGGAGGGAGAGGGTAGGGAATATGATGGGATATTTCCAAGTGAAATCTATCAATTAAAGAGTTTAGGGACAACCATTAGGTTTTTTGGGATAGCATTGGGGTTTTGGGAAGTTTATAATTGGGATGTGGGATAATGGGAATGGGATAGGAAATGAGTGATTTAGGAATATGAGGGAATAGGGAAATGGAACAAGAATAACAGTGATGAGGGAATACAAGGTGGGGAAGTAGGAGTGATAGGCACAAAACCAATTTCTAAACCCTAAGGAAACAATCCTTTGAACAAGATAATAGGGTTTGAATTTTTTGTTTAAATCCTCATAAACAACACAAAACACATGTTCATTGGAAATGGAGAGGTTGCTTGAATTACTTGGACAAAGAGGGACCGAGCCGATTTGAAATTATGAGAGGAATAACAATGTGTTTTTTTTTTTTTTAAATTCCGGCCCTACGCGTCGCGCAACAAAGCCAATGTGCCACGTAACTCCTATGCGCCACGCCCATGTATTCTTAACACAGTGGGGGCCAACCCAATGCGTCGCGCCTGCCCAATGCATCGCAACACCCAGCCAATGCGTCGCACATGAGAAATTTGCACAAATCGCCTTCAAACTGCTTTTTTTGCTCTTCATGAATTCTCCTTGGTTCACTCCTGTTCTCTTAGCATACAAATGAGCTTATGAAAGATGAAATTTTTTTATATGCCAAGGATTTTGATTCTTCTTTTCAAAAAACCCACTTTGCAATGTTTCAGACTTTGACACTTTTTAAAAAAAACTTTGTTTTGCTTCATTTTTGCTTTTTGACTGAATGATGTCCTTTCTGTTTGTTCTTGAAAATATTATTACAACTGAAAAAACTTAAAATTACATTAAATTTATACATAAAGATGAAATACTCTATTTTTCTTCAAAACAAAGTTTTGAAGAAAAATACATTATTAAGAATATGATGATGAGATTTTTAGCACTGAAACCTTATTTCAAACTCCTCGTGTGCCTGCTGACCATTATTGAGCATTATCAAGACCTTATGAACGAAACCCTAGACCTAATGACACTAAAACACTAAAAATGACTCTTGGCAAACTATGAGACCAACAATGACTGCAAATGATTTTAATGAATAGAAATAGGCTAGTAGGTAAAGGACATGAGGGACATGAGAAAGAAGCCACTACCGTCAGATGATCCATGCTCCTAATGGATTGTAGCTAACTGAGTGAGACACCTAATATGCAATGCAACAAGAGAAATTTGATCACTGACGGAGGGATGAAGATATTGACACTAACATTGGCTCCAATGGGGATGGTAGCTCCTTGGAGGTGCCAAGAACTACAGATCTCTGGGAAAGTAGGTAGTGCCTTTGTCCATTGGACTATGGAGTCAATAACTTCGACAAACTAAAACAAGACTCTTGACTCATTTTGAAAACTGAAAACTGACTCAATTTTCGAAACCAAAAATGACTGAAAGACTTGACTCAACAAACCAAACCAAAACTGAAATCAACCTTCAGATTTATAGCCTTCACCTCAGGCCCCAAACTGAAAGAATGATGACAGCACATGCTTGCAATGAAACTTAAACAAACTTGTATGAACAGTGATATGTATGACAACAAAAAAAATTTCAAAAATAGTACCGTTTGAGTAGCCGACCATTGACCGGCCCTCCTGGAAAATCTTCTCCATTCATTTCTTTCAAAAGGAAAGCATTTTGGCCTCGATATGCAGCAATTCTGAAAGGTCCTTTCCAAAGATTTTCGAACTTGCCATGCTTACCTTTATCTTCGTTTCTTGCATCCCATTTCAGCACCACTTCTTCTAATTGAAACTTGTCTACCTTTTCATTTCTATCATATATCTTCTTGATTCTCTCTTGCAGCTTGAAAGTGTTTTGAAAAACATCATCTCTAGTCTGCTGTAAATGGATCATTTGATTTATTCTCCGTTGCATATGATCTTCTTCACTGCCATCTTCCTGCAGAAGTTTAACCACTGGAACTGTGAGAGAGGTCGGGAATACTGTGTCAACACCATACACGAGCTCAAAAGGAGACATGCCTATAGATTTCTTTTGACTCACTCTATCTGCCCAAAGTGCATTAACCAATTTCTTATGCCAACTTTTCTTTTTTATTTCCAGCAGCTTTTTGATAATATTGAATAAGGATTTATTTGAGGATTCGGCCCATCCGTTGCCTTGTGGATGATATGCGGTTGAGTGCCCCCAAGTAATTTGATACTTATCACAAAATTCAATCATTCTTTTAGATTTAAAGGTTGCTGCATTATTAGTGATCAACTTGTTTGGACAACCAAAACGAGACAAAATATTGTTTTGAAGAAATGAAATGATTACCAAATCTGTGCCCTGCCTGGTGGGAATCGCGTTAATCCATTTAGTAAAATATTCCGTCGCTGTAAGGATCCACTTATGCTGCGCTGAAGAAGCAGGATGGATTTTGCCAATGAAATCCAAACCTCACTGCTGAAAAGGAGTACTTACGTCAATGGGCTTGAGCGGAAAAGCCTGCAATTTTTTCCTCCCTTCAAAAATCTGACATTCATGGCAGCTTTTAACAGTTTTGTAAACATCAGCAAAGAGAGTCGGCCAATAATATCCTACTCTCAAAATTTTGTTGGCCGTTGTTTTCCAGAAAAGGTGACCTCCGCAATCTCCTTTATGAAAGTCCTCCATAACCTGCTTTGCTTCTTCTTCAACCAAACAATTGAGCAAGACACCACCGAGATCTTTCCAATTAAGCGCATTATTCATGATGCAAAACTTGGCAGCCTTCAATTTCAGCGTCCTACTTTTGTTCTTAGCCATTCCTGGCGGTGGTGACATATTTTGGAGCACATATACAATGTCCGAATACCAAGGAGAAAGAACAAAGATTTATGATACCTGAATTAGCGAACTTTCCTCATTTTCCTCGGACATAGCAGCAATGAGATTAATGTCCAAGGCATGAAAATTTGACTCAGCCATTAGCTTAGCCAACCCCTATCCTTTGATAAGCTTTGTAGGTTTTATCTCCACATCATATTCTAACAAAGCAGCAATCCATTTGCCTCGTCTCCCTTCTGGATCTGTTTGCACTAAGACATCTTTAACAGCAGCATTAGGAACATAAGCAATAATGTGAGAATGCAGAATATATACTCGAAAGTCTTTCAATGCTTTCACTAAGGCAAGAGCTTGCTTTTCAATAATATTATACTTTAAGGCCGCATCTCTTATGGTTCGGCTGAAAATAGCAATTGGTTTTTCATGCTGATCTCTTTTCTGCATCAAGACTGCTGCCATAGTATGATCCGAGGAAAATGAAAACAAAATAAAATCCTGAGTATAGTCTGGGATGATCAAAACCAGAGCTGAAGAAAGAGCCAATTTTACTAAATTGAAAGACTTTACTGCTTCCTCAGTCCACTTCACTACACTATATTTCTTGAGCATGTTTGTGATTTCCTTAAATGTTCTGCAAGATTGGGCACAAAGCGACGTAAGAAATTCATCTTACCATTGAATGATTGGATCTCCTTTTTGTTTCGGGGAAGATCAATTTGCTGAATAACTTCTACTAGAGCTGGATCAATGCGGATGCCATCCTTTGATATAATATGACCAAGAAGCTTTCCCTCATCCATGGCAAACAAACTCTTCTTTGGATTGAGAGACACACCATATTTCCTACACCGCTGAAAAACAATCTTCAAATGATAAAGGTGCTCTTCATCTGAATTAGAAAAAACTGTCAAATCATCAAGATACACAACTAGAAAAACATCCTTTTCATTTGCAAATGCCATATCCATTTCTCGCTGAAAGGTCGCACCAGCATTCTTCAAACCGAAAGGCATTTTAGCATAATGGAAGGTTCCTCACGGAGTGGTGAACGCTGTTTTATCTCTATCATCCTCATGGACCAAAATTTGGTTATAACCGGAATAACCATCGAGTAGCGACATGCGGGATGTTCCAAATACTTGCTGAAGTATGTGATCCATTTTGGGCAATGGATAGTTATCTTTCAAAGAAACTTTATTCAGATTCCTAAAATCAATGCATAAGTGAATCTCCCCTGTTTTCTTGCGCATGGGCACCAAATTAGAAATCCAATCTGAAAATCTTATGGGGACAATGATACCAGCCTTGTACAACCGATTCACTTCCTTCTCTATTGAGGGCAGCAACTTTGGATTTATTCTTCTCAATTTTTGTCGAAAGGGCTTTTGATTTGGCTTGATCAGAATGGTATGCTGAATTATGTTTGTGTCATATGTCTTCAAATCTGAATAGTCCTAAGAAAATACATCAGCAAAGGAAGATAATAAACTGATATACTTTGCTTTTACCTGTGGGGGCAATGCTTTGGACAATTTCACCATTTTCGGATTTTCTGTTGATCCAATGTTCACATCCTCAACTCCTTTCTCGGTGGGCAGCAAGCTTGGTTTCCTAGCTACATCATCTTGGTCGAAAAGCTCCTCTAAAGGTATTAGACCTTTAGGAATGACATTATCCTTCAGCTGCAAAACTTCCATCTGATTGATTTGTACATCAGCCTCGCCATCATCATGCTCCCCATCAATAGAAGTGTCTTTGAATTTACCTTCATTTTGCAGAAACTCATCAATTTCTTTATCATATTGAAACACTTGCCAATACCTTTGGTTGTCAGGAACAGTCAGATGATGCTTCACATTGATTTCAAATTTGTTGCTTGAATTCATCAGAATTTTCAAATTACTTGCTGCTGTTGCAAGTGCATCTGCAATACCATTCTGAATACGAGGGACAAATGTCAAAGTATAATATGAAAAAAATCTCAAAATATCTAGTACCGCATTGTGGTATGCCAGCATTCAAGGATGCTTAGCTTGATATTCACCTTTCACTTGCTTAATAACTAACTCGGAGTCGCCATACACTGCAATCCTCTTAGCATTTAACTTTCTAAGAATTTTCAGACCAGCAATTAAAGCTTCATATTCAGCCTCATTATTTGAACAATCAAAAGCTAATTTATAAGAACAGACCCTTACATTAATTGGCACTTTGTTTGGGGAGGAAAAAGGGCTGCTTACCCAAATGCCAATTCCAGCACCGTCCCTTCTTACCGCACCATCAAAATCCATGGTCCACAAACCATCTTCGTCTTCTTCCAAATGCTGAAATTCTATTTGATTTTTTGCTTCGTTTTGCTGTCCATCAACATTTTGCTGCTGTTGAGAGGCTGATTGCTCATCAGTACTATCAAGTCTTTGTCTCTCTTTCTTTAAGACCTCTCTGAAATTTTCAGTGATTTCCGAAATGTCTTCTACTTCAATTAATTGGCTATTTACATCATTCAAGCTATTTGAGTGCAAAAAAAATGATTCTAAATCAGTATGTACATAATTGATTGGATGATTTACCGGTTTCTCCTTGCTAGTGATCATTTACTTCATATTTTTCTTCCGGTATAATTTTCTCATCTGACCAAACACGAGAATAGTAGCATAGGAGAAATCAAGCTGCAATGTCCCTTTAAGTTTTGCTCCCCAAGATCTGGAAAGAAGCATGCCAAATCTAGGAGGAATATCCGCCACAACCACATCCATCAAAACATTTTTAGTCGGAATTTGATCCAAACTGACCACCAAATATTTGATAAGCCCAATGCATCTTACTCTACTAGAATCGAAAGAATAAAGGTCATGATACTTTCTAGTGATATCCAATCCCAATTTCTCCATGATTTCCCCAGGCATGAGATTATGAGAGGCTCCGGAATCAAACATAGCATTGTGTAACACATAGTCATGCAATATAAGGCCGATGTAAAAAGGAGGTACATCACTATTTGGAGACTCACCATCCAATGCTGGACAAAAAATCAACTCAGGTTGATCATCTTCCATGTTCACCATATCAGATAATGGATCTAAATTCAAAATCATAGACACCTGACCCTTATAGCTGCTATTCTTCATCAATTCAGTCAAAGGAATGGATGCTTTTAACTTAGCAATTTCATTTTCTAAGTTAAAAACTGAAGTTTTCTCTACCTCTTTGGATGGAACATCCTTATTTTCAGTTTTCTCCCTTGATATATTTGGCTGATTGGATCTTTCATTTGCTGATGGTGATTTGCTAGTAGTGGGATCAACTATCTCTTTTCCCTTTTTCTGCACAACAAGTGAATCATTCTTTGGTGTTGTAGCTTCATTTCTATTTCTGAGTGAATATTTTCGCTGCTGGGCAGTCAAGGCATTCATGTACCCCCTCTGATATTCATCAGATTCTTCTTCAAGAGCTGTCTCATTTGAAAATATGAAATTCTCGTCCTTTTGTACAGCTGAGTTTTCCGAATACTCCTCATCTTCAGTGATAAAAATTGGCATATCATCAGGTGTAAAGAAATGATTCTCTTCTCCTATTACATTCTCTTCATCATCTGATTCTGGACCATGTAGAAAGTTCTGCTGTAAAGGTGTCTTCACTTGCTGTTGTACTGCTTGTTCTTGTACTCGCTGCTCTCTTTGCTTGATTCTAAATTGTGGTTGCTGCTGGCCACGGAAGTTAGGATTTCTGATCTGCGGTTCAAACTTATCAAGTGTTAATCTTTCAAACATATTTTCCATCTTACGAAGCACTTGATCTGAAGTGGAAACCTCTTCCTTTATTGCTACTTTCTTTTCAGCCTTCGTTCTAGTTCTCCTGGCAAGCAAATTGGCTTCAACGCTGACTGCAATTTTCTACATATCTTCTAAAGTGCCCGAATCTCTTTCTCTTAATTGATAAGCCATGTCAGGATCAAAGCCATCTGGAAAATTAATCAAAGCCGACCCCCTAGGTGGCTTTATATCAGCAGGAATTGCATTGTAAACAGAATTGAATCTAATACAATAATCTTGAACTGACTCACTAACATTCCGCTTGATATTGTCATATTCATAAAGGATCTGAAGAGGATATTTCTTCACTTCCCATCGATCCAAGAATTGTCTTTGAAGATTAGGCAATGTAGTAATACTTCTAGCCGGAAAATCTCTGAACCACTTTCTTACTTCACCTCCAAAGGTTTGTACAAACAATCTCATTGTCACATTTTCCGCATCGATCTCATGAAGGTCAAAGAAATCTTCCATCCTATCCACATGTTGCTGAGCAATAACACTTTGAGGCATGCCATCAAACAATGGAATTTTGCTTTGATAGTCAGCGGGCATGTCATCCAATTTTTGAGGCAATGCGAGGGGTGAAAATCGGGCAGCCATTGCTTTGGGTGGATTTAAAACCGGGTTTGGGGAGATAGGAGGAGTCAGAGCAGTTGATGTATGAGGTGTATGTGGTGTGGATGGAGGTGATACTACTGCAGATTGTTGATCAGGGATAGAAGGTTGCACGAGAATGGTGGGAATGAAAGGAGGCTCGGTAGGAATTTGTGAACTAGATGTAATTGTGGATGACCCAAGAGTTGCAGATGCAGACTCTATGAATTCGGGAGTGTTTGTTGCCACAATGGAATTATGAATATTCAAGATGTAACTGTCAATGGATCTATTAGCTTTTTCAATTTCAAGATCTTTGACAAACTCTGGATTTAGGACAGTAGAATCAATAGCACTTTCAGACTTAGTCTCAAACAACGACAACTCAAATTGTTCATCAAACTCAAGATTTTCAAGATACTAAAAAACAGCGGGACATGAATGAGATTTGAACACAGGAATCACAGGAATTTCTCGATAAAGGATTCTCGAAATAATATTTGGATTTTCATACACAGGAGGTGGATCGAGATCCGGATTTGCTCTGGTATGTCGTCTGGAAGCCAGTGTGTTGAATTATTCTCAAAAATAAAATGGACAAAACCAACTTGTTCAGCCTATCAAATTCTACACTGATCACCCAAATTCCAGAATTTTCTGATGTACTGGGGCAATTTAAAAATTAGATGTTACGTTTATAAAGCTAGACCGGAGATTGACTGAAGCAACGTTTATCTACTTTCGCTAATGCAAAGCAAGAGCGTTTCAAAGGCTACCTGGCATAATTTCAGGCTCCGTCTGTAGTTTATAAAACGAATAACACTAACAAGAAAACCATTTTTTATTCCCCAGTATGGTCACCACTATGTTATGGCCTAAATCTACCTCAGGCTGAGAAAGGCAGAATATAGGGTAACATCAAACCAGGCTTAACCTGGTAGCTAGCCCTACCAGATCGGGAGAGGGCTCTCTCCTTGTCAATCTCAGCAAAAAATGATCAGTGAGGCTTGAGATGACTTGAATAAAGGCTGATTTTAGGCTAGGTGTATATGTAAAAGAGTTTTTTTTGATTTTGAGGGTTTTTGTTGGATCAAAGGGAAAGGCAGATTTTGGGTTGGGGAATGAGGCCTAGATTTTTCCAGAGATCTGAATGGGGCAAGGTAAGAAATTGTTTTGACACTTCAATTTTGAATAAAATGGATAGCTCAGACCGGGGAGGAGTTGAAGAGGGTAAGAAACTTTCAGGAATCCTCTTCAAACAGTTGAAAACATAGAAAATTAAACAAAGCTCAAGGTAGAGCACTGCAAATCTAATGAATTCCACCTTTATCCTTGTTTGTTTAACTTAAGAAGAAATAAGAGAGAAGATGATACACATAAAACACCAGTAACTTACAATAATAGAGAAAAATACATCATCAAAACAAAGAGCCACATGGATCCCAAGGAGTGCTACAAACCCTGGTCTATTCCTTTGCCAAACTGCAGAGATGAAATGTACAATGAAGCTCAAAGCAATCCCAAGTGTCCAACCATGCTAATGATTCAAAAACTACAAGATATAGACAACACTACCTCATCCCAAACCTCTATGGGTCAAGCTCACAAGTCTAGGAGTTGTTTCAACAAGATCTAAACTAAGAACTGGAAAATAGGCAGTGGAACAACTTGCCTCTATAAGATAGGAAACTGATTCATTCAGTTGCAATTCAACTTTTGATGGATGAATCTACTTCCATGAGTAAAAATTTGACAAAATTACATAAAAACCCATCAAATTACATCAAGAGTTTTACATTTGGAAGTAAGAAAGTCAAACTAGCCAAAAGTAGGCGAAAAACAGAGTTACTGAGGAAAAAATGAGCCAAAATCCCCAATGCGCCGCGCCTGATTTCTTTATGCGTCGTGCCAGTTTGGAGCTGATTTTGAAGGCCTTCCCGTTGTCCAAATTGGATCCAAGTGGGATTTTTGGAAAGTTCTTCCTGTCTAATTTCCAACACAAGTGGAATTTCTGAATTTGGCTTCCATTTTCCCCTCCTAAAATGAGTTCTCCCAACACTACTTCTTGTGTGTCAAAAAAGGGGCAGAAAGGTCATTTTTAGGGTGTTTTTGACCCTTCTGGAAGCCCAAAACCTGTCAAAATATCTTGGCCATGGTAGGCATGCATAAATTTTCATGAAAAATCTATAAATATAAAGTTTTTCCCAAGAGGAGCTCCCAATCATAAGCACGCGCCAAGTGGCGCGACGCGTTGAGTTGAAAAATCTGTGTTTAGGCCAAAAAAAATCAAAATTTGCAAAATGTTTCCCAAATTTCTTGAAATTTGGGCTGAGTGTCCTCCATCATGCACTATGCTGGGCTAAGGAAGCCTTGGCCAAAATTTGAAGTCTATCTTTCCTTTTCCGACGCTTTAATGCCCTCTTCAACTTAGCCTTCAGGATCTTGATTCGTGCCTTGCAAACATGATTTCTTTCGCAATAATGATTCGCCATGTGCCTCAAAATGTTCTTTTCCTTGTTGGCCTTCTCCAACAGCTTCTCCAAATTAATATTGACCCTTTCAAGCCAAGTTTCGCGATCAGCCTCAATCTCTTGCTCAATGGATGTCATCTCAGTTTGGCTCCTTTTGGCGGCTTGCCGGTTCTCATGTATATTTTGCAACTCCATGATAGTTTTCTGATCTTCCAACTGTTTGTTTCTCTGCTCAAGGTAATTGATTATCCATTGGGCTCTTTGCAACTTGATGGACAAAGTGTTTATTTCCGCCTTCTGCTCCTGAACAATCTCTCTCAACTTAGAGCTTGGTGAGCCCAAATCATCATCAATGAGTATGAAATCTGTATCCTGGCCTCCTGAAGGCCCCTAATCATGTATGGGCCTCTTACCCTTGTCCTATACCTGTGCTGCTGATGAAGGAGGTGAGACCCCTTCCACCCCGGGTGGAGATAATACTCGCCTAGCTGCTGCAAATAACCCTCTAGTGCCTCTTTGATAAGTGACAAACATAGACATACTAGTGGTATGTGTCTCATGACCTTCATGTTGATATGAAGGTTCACCTGCCTCATGAAAATCCTCTGAAGGTACCTGAGAAGCTGTGAAGAAATCATTAGAAATGAAATCCTCCCATGAAATACCCTGCAAGCCGAGCTGGTGAGTAACCACAATTTTGATGAGTGCAAAGTGATAGATACTGCTATACTGCTGCTCAGGAGTTTTCCTTTGCACGAGAGTGGTCATCTTCTCAATATTCCGGAACATGAAATAAGGGAGGTTCATCATCCTCACCCTGGTGAAATGCATCAGCAATATGATATGATAGGCATAAAGACATGAAAACCGACCTTCACAACTGAAATATTTGATAATAAGTTTCATCAGAGGAGCATATGAATCCTTTAGGAACCGGAAGGGAAAAACTCTGCTGAGTTGTCTCACAAAACTAGGCTTGATATATGGCTCATAGTGTACCCTGTCAACCTGCTGGCTTTTGTTCCATTGTTCTCCAACATTTGGAATTCTAGTTGCTTGAGAGATAGTTTCAGGTGTTAAAGTGAATGTCACACCTGCAAGGGTGACTTGGTTATCATGTAAATGCAACACAAACAATCGGGCCAGCTTTTGATGGTGGTGGACTCTAGCAACCATTTCACAAAATTGATAACAAGACTGCTGTAGAAAACACGCCATAGCAAGTGGACAAGCCTGTAGCTCAGCCAACGAAGTGGGCTTCTCCCTCACATGTCTACCACTCTTGTGAGGTCTTATAGGTGCATGCAATTCAGTTGTGGAGTCACTGTCTTGGTCATAAGAAGTATCTGTCTCCATGATTTCCAAAGTCTAGGTTGTTTTGGATGAATATGAGGAGTTTGGTGTCTTTGGTTTTGTTGCCAAATATGTAATAATATGGGAGGGACTATGGAGGGAGAGGGTAGGGAAGATGATGAGATATTTCCAAGTGAAATCTATCAATTAAAGAGTTTAGGGACAACCATTAGGTTTTTTGGGATAACATTGGGATTTTGGGAAGTTTATAATTGGGATGTGGGATAATGGGAATGGGATAGGAAATGAGTGATTTAGGAATATGAGGGAATAGGGAAATGGAACAAGAATAACAGTGATGAGGGAATACAAGGTGGGGAAGTAGGAGTGATAGGCACAAAACCAATTTCTAAACCCTAAGGAAACAATCCTTTGAACAAGATAATAGTGTTTGAATTTTTTGTTTAAATCCTCATAAACAACACAAAACACATTTTCATTGGCAATGGAGAGGTTGCTTGACTTACTTGGACAAAGAGGGACCGAGCCGATTTGAAATTGTGAGAGGAATAGCAATGAATTTGTTTTTCGGCCCTATGCGTCGCGCAACAAACCCAATGCGCCGTGTAACTCCTATGTGCCGTGCCTGTGTATTCTTTACACAGTGGGGGCCGACCCAATGCGTCGCGACACCCAGCCAATGCGTCGCACATGAGAAATTTGCACAAATTGCCTTCAAAATGCTTCTTTTTCTCTTCACGAATTCTTCTTGGTTCACTCCTGTTATCTTAGCATACAAATGAGCTTATGAAAGATGAAAATGTTTTATATGCCAAGGATTTTGATTCTTCTTTTGAAAAAACCCACTTTGCAATGTTTCAGACTTTGACATTTTTTTTTAAAAACTCTGTTTTGCTTAATTTTGGATTTTTGACTGAATGATGTCCTTTCTATTTGTTCTTGCAGGGAATGGATGGCTGGAGCTTGACAAAGGCGACTAGGGTTGCGAGTGAAAATATTATTACAGCTGAGAAAACTTAAAATTACATTACATTTATACATAAAGATGAAATACTCTATTTTTATGATGAGATTTTTAGCACTGAAACCTTATTTCAAACTTGCTCATGTGCCTGCTGACCATTATTGAGCATTCTGAAGACCTTATGAATGAAACCCTAGACCTATTGACACTAAAATGCTAAAAATGACTCTTGGAAAACTATGAGACCAACAATGAGTGCAAATGATTTTAATGAACATAAATAGGCGAGCAGGTAAAGGACATGAGGGACATGAGCAACAAGCCACTATCATCAGATGATCCATGCTCCTAATGGAATGCGGCTAACTGAGTGAGACACCTAATATGCAATGCAACAAGAGAAATTTGATCATTGATGGAGGGATGAAGATACTGACACTAACAATATCCACCCGAGTTTTGTGTGAAATAACTTCACTAAGTGATACCTTGCTTAAGCATTTGACATTTCCAACGACATATCAACGATAAATTCTCTTCACTAGTGATAAAGAAAAGGGATGTTTATATCATGGGAAATTATCCTTTTTAGCAACAAAGAGGAGTAGGAAGCCTTGTATCACATGAAATTTACCTTTTTGAGTGAAAATATGATGATTACAATCATGTATCACCAAGGAAGCAAGCGTCAAGGTGTTATAGAGAAGTGATGTATTTTTTAAGCTTCATTTGCTAAGAAATTATCTTTTCCAATGATAGATGATGATCTCAATCTCATATTGCTCAAGAAATAAGTTTTCAGTGATACAAAGAGGACTGGCTTCTTTATTGCATGAAAATAATCTCCTACAAATCATTTGATAACTTAAAAAGGCATAAATAATTTTTTATTTAGCCTATAATATGTGGTGGGTCAATAGTGCTTTGTGAGAAAGGGTGGGCGAATTAAGTTTAAAGCTTGAACCTATTACCACGACATCAAGGGTTATGTATGGACTAAGCATTAATGAAAGAAAATTTTAGACCCTATCCTAGAAATACAGTTGGGTTCAAGTTTGTTACAATATCATACACAAATTTCATGAGTGGCTTGGCTGTGACCTTAAAATCAAATCATTATTATTATAACTCTTTACTTTTAAACATGTTTCTCATGAAAACTTTCAAAGAAATATAGATAATATTTTATCATTTTAGTAGTTTAATATTGATTCCTAAAAAGAGAAAGAGAATGAAGGTTAAGGTTTTTTATTGCCTAAATCTACCTCAGGCTGAAGGAAGGCAGAGTTCAGGGTAACATCAAACCACGCTCAGTCTGGTAGCTAGCCCTACCAGAACAAGAGAGGGCTCTCTCCGGGTCAATCTCAGAAAAAATAATCAATAGGGCTTGAGATGACTTGAAATAAAGGCTAATTTTAGGCTAGGTATATATGTGAAAGGATTTGATTTTGATTTTGGGGGTTTTTATTGGATCAAAGGGAAAGACAATTTTGGGTGCGGGGATGAGGCCTAGTTTTTGCAGAGTTATGATTGGGGCAAGGAAGGAAATTGTTTTGATGCTTTAGATTGAATGAATGGATGTTTCAGACCGGTGAGGAGCTGAAGAGGGCAAGAGGGTTTCAAGAATCCTCTTCAAACAGATGAAAACATGGAAAATTAAACAAAACTGAAGGCAGAGCAAAGCAATCTAATGAATTCCACCTTTATCACTCATTTGTTTAATTGAAGAAGAAAAGAGAAGGGAAATGATACACATAAACATCAGTGAACTTACAATCACATAGAGAAAAACACCATCAAAACACAGAGCCACATGGATCCCAAAGAGTGCTGCAAACCCTGGTCTATTCCTTTGCCAAAATTGCAGAGATGAAATGTACAATGAAGTGCCAAGAAATCCCAAGTGTCCAACCCTGAAAATGACTGAAGAAATACATGATATAGACAAGCCTAACTCATTCCCATTCCTCTAGGGGTCGAGCTCATCATTCTAGGAGCTATTTCAACCATATCTAAACTAAGAACTGAAAAATAGGCAATGAAACAACTTGCCTCTATATGATAGGAAACTGATTCATTCACTTACATTTCTCCTTTTGGTGAATGAATCCACTGAGATGAGTAAAAAGGTGCCAAAATTACATCATGGTCATGAAATTACATCAAGTTACATCAAGAGTTACATGAAAAAGTCAAACTAGCCAAAACTAGGTGAAATTCTGAGCTGCTGAGTGAAAAATAGGCCAAATTTCTCTATGCGCCGCCCCTGAAATCTCTATGCGTAGCACAAGTTTGAGATTGATTTTGAAGGCCTTCCTAAAGTCCAAATTGAGTGCAGGATAGCTCGTTGGATATCTCTGCCTGTCTAATTTCCAACCCAAGTGGAATTTCTATATTTGGTTGCCATTTGCCCCTCCAAAAGTTCAATCGCCCAACACTGCTTCCTGTGTGTGCAAAAAGTGGCAGAAAGGCCATTTTTAGGGTGTTTTTGACCCTTTAGGAAACCCAAAATTTGATGAAATCCTTAGGTAATCCATGAGCATGCATAAATTTTAATAACAAATCCAGGAATGCAAAGTTTCCCCCCTGAAGAGCTGCCAATTATAAGCGCGCGCCAAGTGGCGCTACGCGTCGGGCAGGAAAATCTGTGTTTAGGCCCAAAAATTCAAAATTGAAATTTTTTGTCCCAAATTTATTTAAATTTTGGCTGAATGCCCACCATCAAGCACTATGCTGGGCCAAAGAAGCTTCGACCAAAATTTGGAGCCTATCATGCCTTTTGCGACGCTTTAGTGCCCTCCTTAGTCTTGCCTTCAGGATCTCAATCCTCGCTTTGCAAACATGATGTTGCGCCCAATAATGGTTCTTCATGTGCCTGAGCATGTTATTTTCCTTGCTTGCCTTCACCAAAAGCTTCTCAAGATGAATGTTGACCCTCTCAAGCCAAGTCTCTCTATCAGCCTCGATTTCCCGCTCAATGGGTGTCATCTCTGTTGGGCTTCTTCGGGAAAATTGCCGGTTCTCATGGATGTTTTGCAACTCCATGACTGTCTGCTGATCCTCCAACTGCTTGTTCCGTTGCTCCAAGTAGTTTATGATCCACTGAGCTCTCTTCAACTTGTTGGTCAATGTGTCGATCTCAGCCTTCTGCTCCTGAATGATCTCTCTCAACTTTGAGCTTGGAGAACTCAAATCCTCATCAATCAATATGAAATCAGTATCCTGGCCCTCATCATGCATAGGCCTCTTACCTCTGTCCTGTACCTGTGCCTGTGCTTCTGATGACGGCAACGAGACCCCTTCCACCCCGGGTGGAGATAATACTCGTCGGGCTGCTGCAAATAATCCTCTCGTGCCTCTCTGATAAGTGACATACACTAGAACACTGATAGGCTCTGTCTCGTGACCTTCAGGCTGATGTGAAGGTTCACCTGCATCATGGAAAACCTCCGGAGGAGGCCGAGGGGTTGTGAATAAGTCATGGGAAATAAAATCCTCCCATGTGATACCCTGCAATCCAAGCTGATGTACAACCACAATCTTGATGAGTGCATAGTGATAAATACTGTTGTACTGCTGCTCGGGAGTATTCTTCTGCACAAGAGTGGTCATTCGCTCGATGTTGCGGCACATGAAATAAGGTATGTTCATCATCCTCACTCTCGTGAAATTCATCAATAACCTGATGTGGTATGCATAAAGGCGTGAGAACCGGCCCTCACAACTAAAGTATCTGATAATAAGTTTCATCAAAGGCGCATAGGATTCCTTTAGGAACCGGAATGGGAATACCCTGCTGAGCTGTCTCACATAGCTATGCTTGATGTATGGTTCATAATGCACTCTGTCCACCTGCTGTCTTTTGTTCCACTGTTCACCTACATTCGGTATCCTAGTTGCTTGAGAAATGGCTTCCGGTGTCAAGGTGAAATTTACACCAGCAAGAGTTACCTGACCATCATGCAAATGTAACACAAACAACCGAGCCAACTCCTGATGATGCTGAATCCGAACAATCATCTCACAATACTGATAGCATGATTGCTCTCGAAAACATGCCATGGTAAGTGGGCAGGCCTACAAATGAGTCAATGAGGTGGGCTCTTCTCTCACATGTTTGCCACCTTTACGAGGCCTTCTCGGTGCATGTAGCTCAGTGGTAGAATCACTATCTCTGTCATATGATGTATCAGTTTCTGTCTCCATAATATTCATGCAAGGTGTATGTTTGGCTTGTTGAAAATGAGAAATGAGAATTTGGTTGTTTTGTCTTAGTTGCCAAATATTGTCAAAGGGGAGGGACTGTGGGAAAAGTAAGACAGTAGGGAGAATGTGACTCAATCAAGTGAAATTAGAGGTGTAGGGACAATTGTTTGGACTTGGGGTGTGGGAATTTTTTACAAATGAAACGGGAAGGGAAAGTGATAGGAAATGCAATGATTTTATGGATCAGGAAATGGGCTTAGGAGTGAACGACCTTGAGGATGTAAGGGAAATGAAAAATGGATTATAATGATAATATAACACTGATGGGAAAGGAACAACAGATAGGGAAATAGAGTTGGAGTATTTTGGCACCAAAATCAAATTTTAAAACTCCAATTCAAACCCTAAGGGAGTAATTTTTACAAAAGGATAGGGTTTTAACTTTGACATTACAATTCTCAAACCAATCTTTGAAACCACACCAAACACTATTCAATGGCAATTTCAAGATGATTTGACTTACACGGAGCAGAGGAGACCGTTTCGTTTGATGTTTGAGAGAGATGGCAAGAAATTTTGAGTTTCGGCCCTGTGCGCCGCACACATAACCCAATGCACCGCACCTTCCTTGTGCACTACGCCAGTTCAAATTAACAAAGTGCTGAGCGGCTCTATGCGCCGCGACAACTATGTGTGCCGCGACCTTCAACTAGTGCGCTGCGACCCTGAATCTCACCCACAGTCGGTCCTCCAAAATTGGCCTTTGATCTTCCCCGACTTAACTCGGCTTCTTTGAGGATTTTGTTTGCAAATGAATTGTTGAACGGTGAAAATATCTTATATATACAAAAGGATTTTGATTTTTGATTTAGAAAACCCACTTTTGTAATGTTGCAGACTTTGGCACTTTCACATTTTAAAATAAACTCTGTTTTTGCTTCCACTTTGATTTTTTGACTGAATGACGAAACTCTTGTCTATTTTTTGCAGGGATGGTTGGCATGTAATTTGGCAAAGGCGACCAGGGCTGCGCCTGAGGAACTTCACAACTGATTTTTTTTTGAAAATTACATTGCATTTATTACAAAAGACGAATTTGACGATTTTACTTCAAAACAAAGTTTTGAAGAAAAATCATTATCAAGAAATATGACGTTGAAATTTTTACAATGAAAACTTATTTTGAACCTCCCTCATGTGCCTGCTGACATTATTAGACATTCTGAAGACTAAATTTGCGAAACCCTAGACCTAGTGGGACTAAAAACCCTAAAATGACTCTTTGCTGACCAAGAGACCAAACATGACTGTAAATGACTTTAAAATTGATTTTGATGAACAGACATGGACCAACAGGTACATGACATGAGGGATATGAAAGAAAAGACCCTTCCTTCAGATGATCCATGCTCCTAATGGAATGCAACTGACTGAACTGAATGAGACACCTAAAATGAAATGCAACAAAAGAGATTTTGATCTCTGACGGAGGGATGAAGAGACCGACTCTAACAAGTTTTACTCGTATTTGCATTGAATATTAATGTATTTTATATAATTCTATATTTATGTTTGGTATCCCTCCATTTCACTAGGCAATGTGTTTTTGGTTCTTTGGATAATGAGCTTTTTAATAACACATTTTCATACATTGATAGTTGATCTAATAGGTGGGAAGAGGGGAATAACACTAGAACAAGTTTAGAGTTTTTACAAAGGAAAATGTCACAAAAATAAATTTGAATTCAAACTTAAAAATATTTAGCGAGGTCACGAGTTTGAACCAAACCTAAATTTTATTAATGTTGATAAGTACAACTTTGTTAATTTTTTTTAAATCAATTTAGTTTTTTGGGGTAATTTATGGGTGAAATACCCCTAAGAGAACATGAAACCATATTTATTTTTAGGGGAAACAAATCCATCTTAGTTGTGGAATGATTAAGAACTTGGTAAATGGCATATACATGTCAATTGAAACTTGATGTAAGGATACCTATATGGTTGAAATTCTTCACCTTCCAATGAAGTTGTTTTCAAAATTACTTATTCAATACATTAGTTAGATCATTTTTGATGAGCCATATTTAATTTTTAATCCTAAACTTAATAGGTGAATATGTGTTTTCATTAACCTCCTTGGCGTCATTTTGGCTATAGATATGAATTCACAACAAATATTGAAAGAAAACCCTAATCAATGTTGCTAGCACTTGTTAACAAAGAACATGGACCTATTTTCCCACTTTCAAGTGAGATATTTAAAAATGTTGCATTCTAAAATTATACATTTGGACATGTTTGATAATGAACTACTACACAAATTGACCAAAGATGACATTTTCAATAAATAGGCTAATAATCTTATTCAAATTGTTAAATGTTTGAATTTATAATATGTAAAATAACTTTTCAATGGTATCATGCTTCAAGTGATGAACTCGTAGGCAATTATAAAGTTGAAGAACCAAATGTCCAATCAAGTCATATTATGAGATTGTTTCACTTTCTCCACATGTTTACATGCACATGCTTCACAAATATCACATAATTGAAGAACCAATGTCCAATCAAGTCATATTATGAGATTGTTTCACTTTCTCCACATGTTTACATACACATGCTTCAAAATTATCACATCATTTTTTAGATATTAATGAGTTTGATTTCATAGAACACCATAGAGACTTAGCACCTAAAGTTTTGTATCCCAATTCCATGGAGAATTTCCACTTTCATTTATGATTCAATGTAAGAAAGGGACCTTAGATGAATTCCTTAGATATAACAAAGACTTTGATCCCTATTTTTTTTAAAATAAATTGAAAATCATGACACAAATTTTAAGTTCTTCAAACACTTTCCATGATATGTTATATGTCAAAGTCTAACTTCATGGCATTAAGCAAACTAAAAATCACAACATTACCAACATTGAATGGAGAAGAAAATATTTCATTTTCTTTGCATTCATATGCTTCAATCAAGGTATCTAGGAAGACTAATCATCTTGTGAGTAACTTAAAACATTTTAGAAAGGAAATAATATTTAATTTAAAGAAAACAATAGATTGTAAACAAGAATTTACAATGAAATTTTAATCTAAGTGAAATGAAAGCGTAATTATCATCTATGAAGAATACATGCAATTTTATTCCATGAAACTAATTCTATGTTATGAAAGACAACTAAATTCTTATACTGCGAAAGCAATCAAATTCTTATGCTAGATTCTTATGTTATTTCTATGAAAGCTTTTAAAGTTCTTATTCTAACCCTATTTTATGAAATATTTTAAATTCTATACTTAAGTCTATTCTATGAAAACTTTTTAAATTATATTATAAGTAATATGAAAATAGGTTTATTCTATAAAAGCAACCAAGTCTAGTTTATGAGAACTCAATTGAAGACTCTGCGTTAGGAAATCATTTAGACTTTGTTTCTAAAAATAATAATGAATTATATGCTAAGAAAAATAAAGACAACTTATTTTATAAGAATGAGCAGAAGCTATTAGAAGATCGAAAGGAGATAACATCTATCTATGAAACCTAATTTTAATTGACTCGTGTCTACACAATACAATATCTATAATTCTGAGAGCAATTAAATGCAGAGGTAAAAGACTAAAATCAAGAAGCAAATAATATATGTTTTTTTGTTTTTTTTACATAGGTTTATTCAAGTGCTTATATCTGCATAACAACAAGAATTGAATGAGTAAAAGACAATGTGTAAATGAATTAAGCAAAAAAAAAGCATCTACATAAAATACTTGGAAGAAACCATGCAGAAAATGAGCATAAAGGAAACTAATTTGTCTTGCAGAAATGAAACATAAGGGAAATTGAGATACACTCGTACTCAACATGGGGCTCCCTTGAGGCGCACGAGAGATGGAAAAATCTGAGAATTTATTTATCAAACACCAATTCCTTTCATGAAGGCACAACCATAAAAGAGAATTATATTAATTGAACAATGCGTGAGCTTCAATAGTACTAAAAAATAATAATAGCATTTGAGAAAATAGAGAATATACAACATATGGTTGCTTCTCAGTGAAGCATTTTATAGTGTTTTACAATAAACACCGTGAGAAACTAATTGCTAAAGGCTAGATCTATAGAAAAAAAAAGGAATCGACGTCTCAAACTTTATTTTCTATTAAAACTCTAATTCACATGATTCACTATCAAGGAAATGAATCATGTGAACAAATACGTGATCATTCTTCAGATTCTTCACTCCTTCATGATCTAATTTTCTTGATATATAAATCGGACTCTCTTGATACTCTATTTTGATGCCTAGTGTATTTCAAATGTGCTACGTCTCTGTTTGACTGGAGGTTTGACTTTGATATTATGGTCAACTAGGATTCTTCAGCTTGTGCCTAATATGTGGAAAACCATGTAGGAAACATTTGACATCTTCCCATGTGCTTTGGATGATCTGTTTCCCATGGGATCTATTCGAACCTTGGATTCAACTGTAGAATGTTAGTGAGGTTGCAAAATTTGTCAAATTTTGTAACTCATGCAAATTAAGTCAAATTTACAAAGAAAAACATATATAATGGAGATAATACTGGACCTTTACCTTATTTATGTAGCTTTGATGGATTTTTATTTCAAAATACTAGTGTATATGTGTGAGAATGAATGGAAAATGAGTGAAAGAGAAAGGTAACTAACTTCCAAAAAGATGCAATTCTTGTGGCCCAACAATGGTGCCAAGAAATGGATCAGTCAAGTAGTAACCAATGTGTAATAAATGTAGATGGTTAAAGTAGGTTAATATATTTTCATGACCTAACCTTATGATTCTACAATGGAATAATTGGATAACATTGGATAAATATTCATAAAAAATTGAAGTAGACTACCTCAAAAAGAATGTTGATTATATAGATGATGAAAGATTGTTTAGAAGCATCCAAATGGATAAAAGCCCAATGTTAGTGAAATATATATTAGTTATGGAATCTAAGTGTATTGTTTGTAGGTGTTGTAAGTGTCTCCTTATACATATAATTGCGACAACAAATAAACTAGGTTTATAAGCATATCAATTATTAGTGGTAAGATTATTTATGGATGTGTTCATAGAATAATTCTCATGATTACCACCAAATTTAAAATCAAATTACAAAGTGGAGTGATGCCTAGAGCAACCCCATTATCAAAAAGACCCTATAGGTTGGGAAAATAGGTTTTTTGAGCTCATGATTCAACTACAAGAGTTATTATACAAAGTATTCATACATCTAAGAGCATCACCAAAGGGAGTTCTAGTGTTGTTCATAAAGAAGAAGAATGGGCATTTCAAATGTGCATTGATTACAATCAAGAATAAATACCTAATTCCAATAACTGAAAATTTGTATAATCATCTTACACGGGGGGGGGGATGTTCATAAAATTGGATTTAGCATTGAGATACCATTAGATAAGAGTATAGGAAGCCTATGCACTCTAGTATAACTTAAAACCAAATATGGTCATTGCAAGTTCTAAGTCTTGATTTTTGGACCAATAAATGCACTTGCAGCCTTCACGAGGCTAATGAATATTGTGTTGCAAAAGTATTTAGAAAATTTTGTGTTGATGTTCTTTGATGACACACTAGTTTATTTTTGAAATGAAGAAGAACATTCCACTTAGTTCTATAAAACCTACAAGGACATTAGTTGTATAGTAATCTTAGTTAATATGAATTCTATAGGAAATTCAATATCTTGGGCATGTCATATCTTAAGATGGATCAAGGGTAGACTTTAAGAAATTTGGATCCATTTCTAATTAGACAACATTGATGAATGCATTTGAAGTAAGAATCTTCTTGGTATTAGTAGGATTGTTTTTTATCCTAGAAAAAAAATCCATATTTTCAGTAGAAAATATACATTGTGAGGACCTAACAAGGTTTATTCATAAATCCTGTCAAAAAATATGGATCTTAGGATTAAACTCGAAAACAATATAGGACAAAAAAAAAGAAAATAAACCATAGAGGTCTAAGCGTATAGATTTGAAATTGATCCAGAATTATGTAGGATTGCAACATAATACATACATAAACATAAAAACAAAGATGCAACATAAATAAATCTTCATTTCATTAACATCAATGAACTGAAATATGCTTACATATAGAAATGGAATAAAAGTAGCTCGGGCGATGGTAGCTTATCTCTGAGAAGAGATGTGGTATCTACATGCCTCTGGACTATGTTACAATGAGGCTCAAGGGAATTTTTACTATTGAACAACAAAGGGAAACCCTAAATAATCAAAACTCTATCCCTAGGAGATGGAATGTTAAGAGTTTGTGGGCTCTGTTGGGGTTAGTTGGGAAACCAACTTCTCAGGGTCGTAACTTGGTCATATGATCTCCATTTGGTGCATATGATACCTCGTTAGAAAGATATCTCTGAGTAATACATGATTTTCAGCAATAGTATACCATTATGGGCCTGCTGTGGACCTCAAAAAATGCTATTTAGGGGGGTCGAAACAACTCTAGAAGTCCATGACCCGAAAACTGCTAAAAATATTAAATAATGCTATAATCAAGGAAAATGATGAAACTGAGTAGAGGTCTAGGTAGTGTTATCACTCCGCCCTGCTTCCCAAAGCTATGAATGGAGCTGAAGGAAGGTAACCACAAACCAGGCTTTCGGTAAGGTAGCTATCCCTACCAGGACCAGAGAGGGCTCTCTCTTTGTCACTTTTGCAGTCAAAGGAATGTCTGAGCATCTAATGATCTTAGGCTAGGTATGTAAGCTTAGTAAATAGGATTTTTTTAATGATTTTGGTGTTAGATATAAAATTCAGTGAGTAGAATGTATATGACGTTTCTTAGGTCTGAATTCCAAGGTCTATTTGCAGAGAATACATGAAGCTAGATAGGTAGTTTGAAAGAATTTTTAATAGGTAATTGAGTATAGGATGAAGTAGAAGAGAGTTTGGATGAGAATTGAGGTGAATTCGTTTAGTTTAGAAGAAAATGAACATATCAATGTAAACCTTGTCTAAAACAAAGTATGAATAAACATGATTTCTGCTCATAAACTTACAAGATAAACATATGTGAAAGAAGAAGACATGGTATTAAGCATGAAATGATAAAAATACATAAGAAGAACAAATGCTCTAATGCATACCACAAGTATCTCAACACAATTTGTGCAAATCTGTCTCTGATTTCATTCCAAATTGCTGGTTACAAAAGCTCCACTGAAATATGAGAATATCCAACAACAAAAGACTAAAGAGAGTCTACTTATAGAAAATATGGACTATGACACCTCATAATGTCGAAATACCATAAAAAATGGATCATAAATACACAAGATGAGTCATTTCCTATATTTTAGGGAGGTTAGAAACCATTCACTAAATTTTAGCTATGAACTAGGAATGTTTGTACCTTACATTAATTACATATTCCTGTAGAAATTATATGCACTAAGCATGCATATGTCCAAGATACACCTGATCTCACACTTTTTAACTTTATGCAAGATACTGAATCTATTCCACTTGTTAATATTTTGCGGAAAAATTAATTGCACACACATGTGAAGCATAAACAAAAATATTCAATCGCACATAACACAGTTTTTAACCGGGAAAGCCTGAAGCTGAAAACCCCAACTATATATTATGTAACATGGAGATCATATGACAATCTCATACAAACATATAAATCTTATCACAAGCCCTCAGTACAGTACAATTTTCATACACTAATCAGGACCAATCGTGCAAATCCATGCACCGATCTCTGCCTCCTGCTAGCCTGCCTCCACTGCACAATATCTACTGAAGAATAGCTCTAAATGAATTCGAATTACTCCATCATTGACTGCGAAATCCTCATTGGCATCTCCAATGAGTGTGTAATGCAATCAATGCATCACTATAGCCATAACAGATAGTCTATCTTGCCCTTTCACCTATCTCTCCACTGGTCTCCACTGAAACTGCCATGCACTGTAGTTAACTGATGTATTATTCAGTCGATTAATGAGTTATTATTTGTGAATTAATTAACTAATTAATTCACTCCACTCTCACTAGTGTATCAATCAGTTAGACTAGATACAACTATCTCAACTGAGTCTAATTGAGGTAAATTGAATACAACTCCATAACTATTTCTCCCAATTGTGTCATAACTCTTCCACTTGAGTTCTAACTGAGTCCTCCATTCATTAGCTCCAGTAAAACCTTAGGAATAGCGTAATTCCTTCTGTCAGCTGATGTGCCACATCTGTGCACTGAACTGAAGTGCTCCAAGAGAATAAGTTGCTGTTTAGAGTCTGATTATTATTAAGAGCTAATAATAATCGACATGCATCTATTTTTAGATTGACGATCTATAAATAGATTTCGACCAATATTCTAAAAACAGAATTTCATTTATTTTTCCAACTTGACCAACCATCCACAAATAGCATCCTGCAACTTCTGAAATATGATCATCATGTCTAAAAATAGACATCGTCTAAAAATAGACTTGTGCCAAAAATAGCCTACAGGCCCACTTAGTGAAGGCGACTATTTTCACTAAGCTCATCATCTTATTGAATCTCAACAATTCCCTCATGATAGGAGGAAAAAACCAACTCAATAAATCTAATTACAACTCATAGGAAAAAAAAACCTCGAATTTGTCACAATTTCTAAGCTTGACAAGTGTCTTGAGGAATCCAATGTTGATTTGTAACATTTCTGATAGAAGGGTAACAAAAAATTGCAGAAGTGTAACAAAAATTTGGAGGAAATTTTGAGGCACTTTTAGGAGTCCAAATCCACTTTTGAAATAATGGTCAACTATCCCCGTGTGTCTAGTTTCCAGAACATCTTGAATTTTAAAAAATGACCCACAAAAAGGCCTTCAAAAATCCATTCTACCAAGGTTACTCCAAAAGCGTAACAAAGGCTCCAAATAGGTGGAAGAAACATGAAAAATGAGTGGTTTTTGAACTTTTTCTCCAAAATTACAGCTTGTAATGCCATGGGGGTTCCCAATATATGATATACTCATCAAAATAGATCCATCCATGTAAATAAATCATCATTTGGATTCCCCCAAAATAAGCGTAACAAAAGTTTCATTAGGGGAATTTTGAGGTCTAAAATGGGCATCCTAAGGAAATTATAAAATAATGGTGGAAACAATAAAGTAATGTTAGATTAAATCATCAAATTTTAGAGGGAAAAAAAGAATAAATAATAATAAAATAATAAAACTACTTTTTCAACCTGTATTTTCAACTTATCTCCCTAAGTTTTTACTCAAATTTCGAGCGGAAACACTCGTTGGATGCATAATTTAATTCCTCATATAATAAGTATCCATATTGCATACTTTTGATGGACCAAACGACATGAAAAATGAGAAATACATAAAAAACATGATTTCAATCACGTATTTTCATGTATTTCTCATTTATCATGTAGGAGGATCCATCAAAAGTATGCAACATGAGTAATCCTTGGATGAGAAATTAAATTGTGCATCCAACAAGTACTCCCACTCGAAATTTGAGTAAAAACTTAGGGAGATAAGTTGAAAATACAATTTGAAAAAGTAGTTTTATTATTTTATTATTTTTTATTCATTTTACTTTTTTACTCCAAAAATGGTTAATCATCCCCCATGGTTGACATCATCATCTTGAATCCTATTGGTTCTTATAAAGTTTATTTTGGTTGTACATTTTTCTTAGGAGGCCCATTTTAGACCTCAAAATTCCCCTAGTGGTTACCCTTCTGCAATGAGGAATTTCCAGAATTTTGCAAAAATCACAAAAAATTCCAAAATTGTTCAAAACTTCTCAAAATTGGTTCTATGGCACCTGTGAGTGATGTGCTAAACAACGAAGGGAGCTTTAGCCAACAATTCCAAGCTATGCTTCTTTTTAAGCTTCATTTGAGCTTATTTTAACCTTTTCTTCAATTGTTTTAGCCTTATTTGAAAAATTGTGTTCCTTATGCAATAATGATTTGCCATGTGTGTTTGCAGTTTATTGTCCCTCTTATCCCTTTTCAAGAGATTTTCCAAATGTTCATTTACCCTTGACAACCAAATTTCTCTATCTTGATTGATCTCCATGGACATAAGCTCATCAAAGGTCAACTCTTCAGGTGGATGAGTTGACTATCTTTCTAGATCTAGTGCCCTTTTGAGGCCTCTTGTTTTTGGCCTTCTTGGTTGTGTTTTAGCCTCCATGTCATGCATTTGATCTTTCCCATGCTGAAGCTTGTGGCAAATAATATTGTTAGTTGAAGATGATATCCTTCCTCCATGATCTTTTCACATAACCTCAAACATCCAGTCCTCTCAAAACATCTTTTGGCCAAGGGTGAAGCATTGATTTCATGCATAATGAAAGGTTCTAACCTAAGGTGGCGCACTCCCTTGAAGCGCTTCTTCTCACTGTCCATCTTTTTTATCACTAAAAGGATGAAAACCCTAGTATGTTGATGGGATGGGTATATGTAGTGAAATATGGAAAAAATAGAGTGTAGGGATGGGGTAGGTTTAGAGGGCGAGATGGAGGGTTATGGAGCTAGGGAAAATTCTACAAAAAATTCAGTAGATAAGGCAACATGTTAGCTCCATGTTGTGGGTGGAATGAAGTGAAATGGGCGTGAGGAAGGTGGTGAAATGATGAAAACAGAGGAAATTTCCAATTTTAACACTATTAAAATAGCTAGTGTTTAGGGTTTCATGAAAATAGTTGGTAGGGATGATATGGATGGCAGGGGATGTGAGTGTGAGGTATATGAGAGGTGTAGGGTAGTTTTAGATAACTAGGGTTAGGGTTTATTTAGCTGGAGTAGGCTAGGGTTTGTCAAATGAAGTTTTTCTATTTCATGGAGAAATGATTATATGGAAAAATATAGAGTAACCATGAAAATGAATTTAAAACTCAATAAATTGACCAAGGGAGAGTATGAGAGTAGTGACTTACTGTTTGTGAGAGGTTCTTGAGCTTGTTTGAAGAGATTTGAAACCAAAAACCTAATTCTCGACCCTTTCTGGAGGTGAAAAACCAAGTTATGGAAGTGTAAAAACACCGTATAGAAGTGTATCAATAGGTCTGGAAGCATAACAACACTTCCCAGAAGCGTAACAACTGACTTAGAAACGTAACAAAGGAATTACCAAAAATCTGCAAAATAGGGCTTAAAGATGGATCTATATATCTCTAACCATAACGTTGTTTGAAAAATGAGAGAATTTTTTGTTCTTTGGCGTGTTATGAACACAAACCTCCTCCATTTTTCCAAAATAATTTCCCATTTGCTCAGATTCCAAGTTTTAAGTTGATCACTCAAAATTTGCAGAAGCGTGGCACATTCTGAGCAGAATCGTAGCTCCCACTTAGAGAGGGAGTTTGGAGGTCTTCCTAGAGGATTTTGAGGCTGCAAATGGTATGGTTGGAAATATTATAATGTCTTCTACATAATGGAGTCATCAAGAACTAAAGAATCCCGCTCCAAACCCCTGAAAAAATGATTTGAAGACAACTTGTCCAAAAGTGCAGAAAATGACCTAGAGCAACTGTATTTTGAGCATTTCTCTCAAACCATAACAATTTTTCATAAACTGAAGAAGGTTTTTGTTATTTTGCTTATGATTGACAAATACCTCTTTTAATTGCTTAAAATTCATCTCCATTAATTCAAAAAATTATTTTGAAGCCAAACTATCCCTCTGTGCAATGTAAACCCTAGCTTGATCACGAAGCTCTGAAAATGATGCCATGGGTATGAGTTGGCTCGAAACTAGAATGGTGACCACCCTTACGGACCATATTCTCACCCTCCATTATTTTTTTCAACAAGGAAAGCCCTAGCTTGATGTAGTGGATAGGGAAGGTGGAAAATTAGGAAAACCAGGGATAGTGGTAAAGTGGTTTTAGGGTAGTTTGAAGTGGAAGGAAGTTAGGGAAAAATCCATAAAAATTTTTGGAGGTAGGGTGATGGGTTGGCTACACAATTCAAGTGGAATTTTTGGAAATGGGCATGTGAAAGGTTCCCAAAAGGTCAAAACACAGGGTTTCACTAGTTTTTTTTTCAAAATGTAGTGAAAATTAGGGTTTTAATGAAATTGATGGAAAAGTGGTCTATGAGTGGTAGGAGATGTTAGGGTATGGTGTATGAAAGTTGTATATTTTTATATTAGGGTTTTATCATTTGAAACAAGCAAAATATGAAAAACACCAAAAATGTAGTGGAGGTAACCTAATGAGAGAAACCACTCATTTGATGATGAATTTTGACTTGAGAGAGGTATGGAGGGTGTCCAATTACTGTTTAGGAAGTTTATGAACCTTTGTGCAGTGGTTTTGAACCTTGTAGAACTGATTTAGAGCTCAAACACCAAAAGTGCAACACCTGTGCATCAGAACCAGAAGCATAGCACAAGTAGTATTGACACAAATTTGCTTATTTTTCTTCAACCCATGACAACTATGGAGTATGATGGTGAGAATATAGGAGCTCTTTACTTATTTCCCTATCTTTGATAACTCCCTATGCAAATGACTTGTATGGTGAAAATGAGATTTTGTTCGCTTTCTTTTATGACATAATTGACTCTTATGGTGGCAAAAAAAGTGAGACCTAGACTCTGACCTAAATGAAGGTGTGGTGAATGACCTTAGACCCTAGATGATTTATGGATGACATGACCTATGAAATAATTATGACCATGAATAGAGTTAATGGAGTAGCATTTCAAACCTAGACATATTCAATGAATAAAATTTTATTTGAAAACTGACTTGAAACATGAAATTTAGACCTAGGATGTTGGGTATGTGTTATATTCTTTCCACGACTAGCTCCACGCACTGTACGTTGCATCGGGCATAGTAGCCCCCTTTGTCGGGGTTCGGGGCAGCGCCTCAGATTTTTTTTTTTTGGTATGCGGTCCCACTCATAGGCGGACCCACCCATGTTTTGTGCATGAGTTTTCATATGGTTTTGGGGTACGATGGTTTTCAGCCCCTGGTATTTTGTAGATCCGGTCAAGGGAACTACGGTTATGTTCTAATCTAGGGTTAATGGATTGGGGTTTATGTATGCTTCAACATGTATATATATGTGTTGTAACACTAAAAGGAATATAATGAAAAATCAAGCTGGTTGTCCTGATTTTGGATCCAGGGGAAAATCTCTATGTTTATCTGTTTTATGTTTTATGCTCTCACTATTGTTTATTTTCTGTTATAAGATTCGTGTGTAGATAATTTCTGTTCAGGGTTAAAACCTACATAGGACCACTACTAAGTAAACCTGAAAGAGTACATTTGATCACTGAACATTTGCAAACTAACAGGTAGAATATGCAGGTGGCCACCAATATATGTTTGGATCAGTCCTCCCCCCTTAGAAATTAATGGTCCCCATTGCATGCAAAGTCGCCATGAGGTGAGGAAATTTCTGTTGAACTTGGTCCCTGGTGAGCCACTTGCCCTGGTGAAGGATTTTGCCTTCTTTGAATACTTGATATAGCTTGATCCTCTGCTGGCGAGTGTTCTTGATTTGTGTTTCCATGATCCTATCAGTTGTGGCATGTTTGATATAACTTGGGTTGAGCTCTGTTGGTTTCAGCTGCTCAGCAATGTCGGATGTGTCCAAAAATGGGGAAAAGTATGGCCACAACTGGTCCACATTGAATACTGGATGTAGGCCAATGAAAGATGGAATGCTAGGCTCGAAATAATTCCCCCCTACAACCTCAGTGATGGTGTAAGGCCCATATCAGAGTGGTCAAAGGTTGCAGTGGGGCCCAACGAAGTGATGCTTTTGGAAATGAAACCAAACTTTGTCGCCCACCTGGAACTTGTGTGGCACCCAATTCTGATCATGAAAGTGCTCATACTTATCATTTTCTTTTTCCAATATTTCATGGACCTGCTAGCAGATGTGCTGAATGCACTCAATGAAGTTGTTAGCCCTGTCGACTTTGGACTGGACATGAGTCAACTTTGCTTGAGTAGATACAAATGGTATGGAAACATTAATGGGACATAGTGGCTGGAATATTAGTCCCATCTGAAAGGGGATATGGCTAGTTGAGCTATGGAGAGCCCTATTCTAGCTGCGTTGGACATATGCGAGGCTCGAATCCCATGTGTGTGTGTGGTTCAAGTTGTACATGCGTAGGATGTGCACGATCATGTTGTTGATGACCTTTATTTGGCCATCAGTTTGGGGGTGAAAGGCTTTGGACTTAGTCAACTTGGTATCCAATAATGACTAGAGGTTGGAGTAGAATGCACTTAGGCACCATCTGTCCCGATATGAGATAATGCACCGTGGGATCCCAAAGTTTACCCATACTCGTTCAAATATGAGTTTGGTAGTGGCTAATGCTATGATACTCTTCTTGTCGGCAGCCAGAATGGCCATCTTAGAGAATCTGCCGACAAACATGAAGACACAGTCATTACCATGCTTGGTAGAAGTATGGCCCGACATGTAATCCATGGAGATGGATTCCCAGGGTTGGCTAGGACTATCCAAAGGAGTATATAATCCTTGATTCTTGATTGTAGGTTTGGAAATGTCAGATGCAGTGTAGGATATGAGTACTTCCCAACATCCCGTTGAAGGTTTGGCCAATAAAAATACTTCTGCAACACTTCCACTATCTTCTCTACCCCAAAATTTCCAACGACTCGACTGTAGTGCACCTCCAAAATATACTTGGCCTGCTCCCTTGAAGGAAAACAGAGGTGACCCATCTGGCATAACAATGTGTCTTGGAGGTGAAAGTCTGGAAATTGCTTACGTTCCGGGAGCATTTGGTATGTGGTGATGAATTCTGGATCACTCTTGTAAAGGTGTGGCCATCCCGAAGTCTCGTATCCATAAGAGTCGAGCACAGTGGTCAATGCCATAACCAACAGTTGGCTTAGGCAATCTGCAACATTATTGGTGTTGCCCTTCTTGTACTTAATTTTCAAATGAAATTATTACAGATATGTGGACCATTTCTAATGGAAATCATTCTGCAACTTTCCTTGCGTTTGTATGAACTGCAAGAGTTGGTGGTTTGTGTGGATGACCATTTCCTTCCTCAAAATGTAACGGTTCCATTTTCGACCAGGCCTGCACAATGGAATACATATCCTTGTCATAGGTGGGATAATTTAATATTGTATCTTTAAGCATATCACTGTGATATGGCACCAAATTCCCTGACCTGGTAAGAACTGCAACAATAGCATGGTCAGAGGCATCTGTCTCAATTTTAAATGGTTGTTGCAAGTCTAGTAATGTGAGCACTAGCGTAGAGAAAATACGATGCTTTAACTTGAGAAACACCTTTTTTTTGGATTCAAACCAAAATAAATTTTCATTCGCTCCTCCCTTGGCGACTTGACTCAAAGGCCAAGTTATATGGAAGAATCCCAGCATGAACCTGCGATAGAAATTTGCAAGACCCATAAAGCTACGGAGCTTTATTAGAGTGGTTGTGGCTGGCCAATCTTGAATAACTCGTATCTTGGTTGGGTCCACATGCACACCTCGCTAATCAATGATGTACCCTAAATATTGAACCTAGGCCATAGAAAAACTGCATTTCTCCAAATTAGCACACAATATGTGTCGTCGTAGGGTTTGGAGGACCCATCGAATATGGTGTATGTGCTCTTCCAAACTCTAGATGAATATCAGGATGTCATCCAAGTACACTACCACGAATGAGTTGGTCAAGGGTCGCAAGATGTCGTCCATCATCTACATGAAGGTTGCTAGGGCATGCGTTAACCGAAAAGGCATGACCAACCATTCGAAGAGGCCCGCCTTGGATTTTAAGGAAATATTCCACACATCAGAGGGTTCAATTGGTACCTGGTGATAACCAGGCTTCAATTCAATCTTGCTGAAATATTTGGCCCACTTGAGTTAGTACATAAGGTCAACAATCCGTGGGATTGGGTACCTCTTCTAGACAATGATCTTATTAAACACCTGACAATAAATACAAAGCCTCCATGTTCCATCCTTCTTCTATACCAACATAATCAGCCTCCCACAGGGTGATAAAATTGGCCTTATGTGCCCTTTCTGCAACATCTCTGGAATCCTCCTCTTGATTTCATCGTTATCCAGAACAAAGCATTGGTAGATTGGTCCATGGGGTAGCGTCATGCCTGGGGTCATATCGATGGAGTGCTTGAACTCACATTGTAGGGGTACCCCTGTGGGTGAGGTGAATATGTCCCTGTAATCCTCCACGACCTTGTCCATCTGCTATTGCTATGCGGAGGAGCCCTATCTAGAGGTTGTGTATGTGGCCACAATCTTCCTTTTGTTCTGAGGGTGAATCATAATGAAGAAAAATTTCCCGGACTGGGAAATAATCTTACTGCATTGTTTATCAGATATCAAAGAAAGGGTGGTAAGCGAAGCTACCTATGGTATCCTGTACAATTTAGGAACCAAAGTAATAATAATAGAACTAGGTCTATATTCATATACAACATGATGCTTCCATAGGTATGGATGAACTAATAAAACATCACAAACTTCTATAGGGGGAACATCGCACAATACCTCATCTGCAAAGGGCTTGATGTTATAAGTCAAGCAACATTGCTAGCTGACACAAATATCTCACCCTTGGTGGAACCACCCAATGGTGTACGACTATGGGTGCAGCGTAGTTGGAAGCTTCAATTTATTACTGACCTCAGTTGAGATTAGGTTCTTCTAGCTCTCGGTGTCAATGATGAATAACATCGACGAACCCTTTACCCACATTTGTGAGTGGAAGAGATTCCCCCCCTCCTCTGGATAGTTAGGTTCCAACTTTTAGAGCCTTGTGGTGGCTACCGTCAGAGTGGGTTCAGATTAAATGATATGTTTTCAATTGTCGATTCCCTTGTTGGGTTTCGGATTAGAGTCAAAGCATGCACATGTATTTTAGTCATCTAGCTTGACCACTAGCATATGCTTTGCACGACATTTTTTCGTGTTGTGAGTGGGAATTTTATGAAATTCACACCACTTTTCAATGTCCTTCTTCACCTTCCAATTATTATTAGCTTGGTGCTTCGAGGAGTTGTCCTAGGGGATCACGACATGAATCTACCCTTTTCTCTGTGGCTTGGGGGCGCCTTTGCTCTAATTTGCATTTGCATATCCAAAGTCTTGCTTCTTCTGCTTGAATTTATGCTCAATCTTGGCAGCATATCAGTATGTTACACTAAGTGAGGAGATGTCCAGGAACTCCATTTCCTCCTAAATTTATTTGTGCAAGAAACTGTGGTACATGAGCACTAGATGTTTCTCAAAATATTTGATACCCAAATTTGTGTGCACAGATGGAAAAGATTCATTAGCTCATGCACATATTGATCCGTTTGCTGCCGCAATGTAGTCCATTGTATGTACTTGTCCTCATAGCTCCCCACAGGATAATATTGTTCCTTGATGGTGTCTCAACAATAATTCCAAGTCGGTGCAACTAAAAAAAATGAGGGTTCTCTCTCGTCCCTTTGTTCACAATAGGTTTTCCACCAGTCCTTGACATGGGGGGCGACTTTGAGGAGTGAAAAAGTGATATTTTCCCAATTGGAAAAATCATGAACCGAAAATACCCTTCCAACAGATTTAAACATCTACCTACGACGTCTACATCTATCTGGCCTTCAAATATGGGAATGTCAATGTTGACTTGTACCTTGAAGGGAGTGGCCCCTCTAGAGTGGCTTCCAGATGAATATGTGTTGCCTGTGGGAATCTTCCGAAGGATCTGGGAAAAGTTATCCATCATCGCGTTACTTTTTCGCTTGAGGGATTCTTCGAGTAATATTTGGAAAGGATCTCCTGTTCCCTTGTCTTCCTTTTCTTCTGCCATAGGATTTCATCAAGGTTTGTGAGGTTGTTCTTGCAAAGGTTCAACTAGTTCTAGCCCTAATTCCTTATACCCTGAATTCGTTGGGGACATGCAAAGAAAAACAAAGAAAGAGAAGAACTCTCTCATACCACTGATCTAGAATTATGTAGGAACATAAAAAAATACAGACATAAACATAAACATAATGATGCAACATAAATAAATCTTCATTTCATTAACATCGAAGAATTGAAATATGCTTACATACATTATGGAAATAAAACTAGGTCAGGCGATGGTAACTTATCTCTGAGAAGTGATGTGGTGATTACATGCCTCTAAATTTTTTTTACAATGAGTCTCAGGGGAATTTTTATTATTGAACATCAAATGGAAACCCTAAACAACCAAAATCCTATCCCTAGGAGATGGAACAGTAAGAGTTTGTGGGCCATGTTTGGGTTAGTTGGGAAACCAACTTCCCGAGGTCGTAACTTGGTTATATGATCTTAATTTTGAGTGTACGATACCTTGTTAGAAAGATATGTCTAAGTAATACAATATTTATGGTAGCCCTATTATGGAGCTCAAAAAAATGTTGTTTAGGGTATCAAACCATCTCCAAAAGTTCAGGACCCAAAAAATTACTAAAAAGAGTAAATGCTTCTATAATAAAGGAAACTGATGAAACCAACTGGAGGTCTAGGTTGAATAATAAGGTGGCCACCAATATCTGCCTGGATCAGTCCTCCCCCCTTAGTAAGCAATGGCCCCATTGCATGCAGAGCCTCCATGAGGTGAGGAAATTTCTATTGAACCTGGTCCCTAGTGAGCTACTTGCCCTGGTGAAGGAGTTGGCCTGCTTTGACAACTCGATATGGCTGGATTCTCTACTGGCAAGTGTTATTGATTTTTGTGTCCATAATCCTGTCAGCTGTGGAATATTTGATACAACTTGGGTTGAAATTTGTTGGTTTCAGTTGCTCAGCAACATCAGATGCATCAAACAATGGGGGAAAGTATGGCCGCAACCGGTCCACATTGAATACTAGGTGTAGGCCGAGAAACAGAGGAATGATAAGCTCAAAAGAATTGTACCATACAACCTTAGTGATGGTGTAAGGCCCATATCATAGTGGGCGAATCTTGCGGTGGGGCCCATCTACGCATTCCTTCTACAAATGTAACCAAACTTTGTCGCCCAACTAGAACTTGTGTGGCACTTGATGTTGATCATGACGTTGCTTGTACTTAGAATTTTCTTTGTCTAATAGTTCATGGACCTATTGGCAGATGCATTGAATGCGATCAATGAATTTTTTAGCCCTGTTAGCTTTGGACTGGACATGAGTCGAATCTTTCTGGGTAGCTGCAAATGGTATGGCAACATCAATGGGACATAGTGGCTGGAATCCTAGTCCCACCTGAAAGGGGTTATGGCTATTTGAGTCATGGAGATCCCTATTGTAGCTATGTTGGATAGAGGGGAGGCTCTCATCCCATGTGATCGGGTTCTTTGAGTTGTAAATGTGAAGGATGTGCACGATCATCCTATTAACAACGTTTGTTTGGCGATCCGTTTAGGGGTGATATGCCGTGGACTTAGCGAGCTTGGTATTCAAAAATGACCAAAGGCTAGACCATAATTAACTTAGGAAACGACTGCCCCAATATGAGATAATGGACTGTGGGATCCCATCGTGTACCCATACTCATTCAAAGAAGAGTCTAGAAGTGTATATTGTTGTGATACTCTTCTTGCAGGCTACCAGAATGGCCATCTTAGAGAATCTGTCGACGAAAACGAAGACACAGTTGTTACCATGCTTGGTATAAGGAAGGACCAACATGTAATCCATGGAGATGGATCCCCAGGGCTGAATAGGATTAGGCAGAGGAGTATACAAGCCTTTCTTCTTTATTGTAGGTTTGGCAATGGCACAGGCAGTGCAAGATTTGATGTACTTCCCAAGATCCCGTTGTTTGGTCAATTTAGTGTGTCCTAAATTGCTACATTAATTTATCAATCTGGGATTCGTAAGCTGATGAAGTGTGGCGCACTATATGTGCAAGATAACCTATTTCTTATCTTTTTTTCATTTTTAGTTTTCTAATGTGAGTATTTTTTATTTTTTATTTTTTTTATTTTTTTATTTTTTATTTTTTTATTTTTTTTTTCTGAAACTGAAAAGAACAAAGGCTAGGCTGGTGGAGAAGAAGGATTCTTCTTCACCAGCCTTATTGCAGAATTATCTTGAAACATTTTGAAAAATTCCTCTTTTGAGAGTGGCTTATGACAGATCTTTAATCTGTGGCCATTCACAATAAGAGGAGTTTGAGATTCATCAATGGTCTTGATTCTTACCGCTACATTGGTAAAGATCTTGTCAATCTCATATGGACCAAGCCAATGAGTCTGAAATTTTCCTTTAAAATCTTTAAACTTGGAATCAAATAACAATGCCCAATCTCCTTCTTGAAACTTCTTCTCTTTGATGTATTTGTCATGCCATTTAGCTCTTTGATATTGAACTAGATCATTTCTTAGAATTTCCTCTTCTCTGATCTCATCTAGCTCATTCAACTGCTCCATTCTATGCTTTTGGGCTTCTGATAGATCCATCCCCAACTGAACTGCCATCTTGAAGGTTTTGACTTGGAACTCAATGGGGAGCAGGACTTCTTTCCCATAAACAAGTTCATAGGGAGAATGTCTTGTTGTATTTCTCCATGTAGTTCTGTAGGCCCACAAGGCTTCAGGAAGCCTTTCTGCCCAATCTCTTCTGTGTAGATGAACAATTTTGGTGATGATACTTTCGAGAACTTTGTTTGTAGACTCCACTTAACCATTTTCTTGCGGATGGTAAGGAGTAGTTCTTCTGTGCTTGATTTTTTATTCTTCCATCAGCTTCTCCACCAGGTTGGATTTGAATTGACTTCCCTGATCTGTCACAATTTCTCTTGGAACACCAAAGCGAGTAAAAATATCCTCATAAAGAAAATTAACAACTGAATTTTCAGTAGAAGACACTAATGCTTTGGCTTCCACCCATTTAGTAACATAATCGGTACAAACCAATATATACTTCTTTTACTTAGATGGTGGATTAATAGGTCCAATGAAATCTAAAGCCCATTTTTCAAAGGGTTCGATGAGTACCTGTGGTTGTAATGGCATTTCATTTGAAAGGGTAGGTTTCCCTACTCTTTGGCAGCTGTCACACCTTTTGACATATTTTTTTGCATCTTTGAAGAGGGAAGGCCAATAATATCCTAAAGAGAGGATTTTATAGGTCGTCCTTTTGTCTGCAAAGTGTCCGCCACATGGTTCATCATGACATGCCTTAAGAATATCAGGCATTTCATCTTCCCTGACACATCTTCTGATCACAAGATCTGGCCCTGTTTTAAACAATTCGTTAGAAATCCATGAATATTTTGAACTCTCCTAAATAATCTTTCTTCTTTCACTTGGAAATAAATGTGGAGGCAGTTTCCCTATAACCAAATAGTTAGCAATATCTGCATACCAAGGGGTCTTAGTAGTTACTGCAAACAAGTATTCATCAGGAAACTTATCCTCTACAGGAGAATCTTCTTTTAGTATTCTCAACTCTAGACAAGAAATCAGCCACCGTATTTTTTGTTTTCTTGGTCTATCCAAATACAAAGAATAATGAATTTTGCAAAAAAGAGCTATCTTGTCACTCGCCATTAGTAACAGGTTTGTTCATTAAATATCTAATTTGTAGAATGGTCGTATGAATAAGAGTTTCATAATTATGCAATGTCTAAACTTATTAATTGGTATGAACAATGTACTAAAAACTCTTTTTCAAATACAAGATAGTTCAACTCGTGGGAGTCAAATTTTTACCGGTATAATAAATGGCATAAGGAACTAAATCTTTTTGACCCAACACAACTTCCTAGAGCCGTATCTCGAAGCATCCGTAGAAATATGGAAAGGGGAGTTTCCAATTTGGTCCTCAAAAATAGGTGCTTCGATATTCTTGCTTTCAAAGTTTCAAAAGGTCGATTGACAATCGCATCCCATTTAAATTCACGTTCTTTGTAAGCAATTTGAAGAGTGGAGATGCCATTTTTAGTGAAGTTTTCATAAATTCTATAGTAAACTTTGAAATCCTAGAAAACTTCTAACACTTTTCGACAATTTGGAATAAGTAACTTTAGATGACTTCAACTTTTGATCTATCAACCTTTAATCCCATCTCCTCGAAATATGATGCCCCAAAACAGTCCCTTCGCAAACATCATAAAGCATTTTTTCATGGCTTAATGAAAGGTTTGTTTCTTTACATCTTATAAGAACTTTTTTCCAAATTTTCTAATGCCTCTTCAAATGAATTACCATAAACCGTAAAATCATCCATATAACCCCCTACACAATCATGGATTAGATTTAAAAATTCCTAGTACCGCTCTTTGGAATGTTGCGGTGTGCATTACATAACCCAAAAGGAAGCACCTTGTGAGGGCAAAAGTTCCCATGGACAAGTAAATGTGGTCTTATATTGACCTCAAAAAGCGACTCGAATTTGATTATAGCCACTAAAACCATCCAAAAATGAAAAGTACTTTTTACCTCGCTAATGTATCTAATACCTCGATCGATAAAAGGCAAAGGAAAGTGATCCTTCAAAGTTGCTTTGTTCACCTCGTAATCAATGCATACCCTCCATTTACCATTCTTTTTAGGTACTATAACCAAAGGAGAAACCCATCGGCCAGTCCGAAATTGGATAAATGAAGTTTACATTGAGTAGTTTTTGAGCCTTTCTTTCACTATCTCTCAAGATTTGGATTCATCCTTCTTTGAGGTTGTCTCGATTGGTATACCGTTTTCCTCAACATATATATGATGGATGCAAGTCTTAGATCAACACCTTTCATGTCAAAAGATACTCCCATGCAAACGTGAGAATGTTTTTGCAAGATTTTGATTAGTTCTTCTTGTTGTGAATTTTCCAAATGTTTGTTGATATTCAATGTTTTTCCCCGGAAAAATCTCAATAGTAGAACTACCAAACTCTTCCATAGAGTAAAGAGACATTTGTCTTGATGATAAATATTCTATGTCGATTCCAAATCGAAATTGTGTGGGGTGATATTCGAAGATAAACTTCAAAATTTTCAATGTGTCTTAATTTGACTATCCTCACCGATTTCTAAATGGTAAAGACAAAGTTGTATAGTGTCCTCATCACCAACGCATTCATTATCTCCCTACTCGTGATTGCTTTTGCCTGAGGATACAAATTGAATTTTCTTATTTAATTACCATTAGAAATGTACATATCCCTGCATCTACAATTAATAAAAGCATCGCATGTGGCTAGCCAAGGTCTTCCTAAGATAAGTGGGTGTCCTCCTAGATCACTCCCTTGGGAGTCAAAATCATAAAATCTACCCTGGACATTCCCAAGAATCTAAGGAGACCGAAATATCTTCTAATACACCATCCGGTTTAATAATTGATCGATCCGCAAGTTGCGTAAAGTAGGTGTAAAAAGAAGGTTAGGAAGTTTTAGCCGGGTCCATACCGTTCTACTCATAATGTTAATAGAAACCCCTAAGTCAATCAATGTGTTTGGAATTTCTATCCCATTTATATGTGTCTTGACAATTGGACTTGTCAGATCTACATACTCGCATGGTAATTTTTACCATCATGATATTCCATAATTTTTTCCTACCAGGTGGGATTCTTCTTGTATCTTTTAGTTTCCTTCTCGTCTTTTAAAACTCAACTTCTTTATTGTTTTTGCTAGAATAGGAATCTCTCGAATGGCTTGTAGCAAGGGAATTTTGATACAAACATTCTTCAATTCATCTAGAAAATCATTGTTAGGCAAATAAGATTTGTTTTTCCACCCCTTGTCAATTGTAGTCTTTGTGAAAAAGAGGTGTAGATGAAGATGCAAAGTTGCTCAACTATAGGAGTTGTGGGTGTTAACTTTTCTTTTTCTTTTTGAATGTTTGAATTTCGAAGAGACAAGCTCTCGAACCCCATTGATTTTAAGAGAGTCCTCCTCGTAGGTATTCTGTTCTTGAATATCTACAGAAGGTTTTTCTAAAACCTCTACCGTATCCGAGTTGTACATCATCGAGAGGAACAATCATATAGGTAGGAAATTGTTGTCCTCTCACCATGTAAGTATTCTCGAGGATTTTTATTGTTAGGATTTGGCAATGGTCGAGCTGAAGTTGATTTGTCTTTTTGTTGGTATGGGAGCATGAGTTGAGGATTTGGATTTGTTGAGAAGGTTGTCGTTGTGAAAATGGCAATGAAAGTCAGGATTTGGGCTTGGAAGTTGTGGAGTTTGTTGATTTTGGAAAAGATGGAGGATATTGGATAAAATTGAGCAAATTCCCCAAAAGGATTTTGCATCCTTTGCACCGAAGGGTCAGATATGGATTTTGATGTTGGAGCCAAGGTTGTTTCCAAGGATTCTAATTTTGGTAGGTTTGAAGATTCATAGGGTTGTTAAACCCTTGAGTTTGTTGTCCTCGCTAAGTTCCTCTTTGCAACAAAACAAAGAGAGATTCTACCGAATTTGGGTCTTCGGAAAACAATGAGTCCAGAATTGAAGGACAATCCTTGATCTCATGATTCTCTAAGAAAATTATACATGTTTATACAACTTTTGCATCCAAGGAAATTCCTTTAAAGCATGTTTTTTCCTACATTTCGCAAAAGATGCACAGAGCATCGGCCGTTTTCTCGCTTGTTTTTGGATTTTAAGGGTGTCTAGTTGTTCACCAAGGCTCCCTAAGACACGCTTTGAATTCATCAAGAATATTACCAATCTCCTCGCCCCCCTACTTACCGATCCGCCTGCGTATTTGTTAGCCCTAATAAGAGAAGGATCCCTAGGCCCTTTTCCTATTTTAGATTTTCCTCTTGAGAGATGGACACATAGTTCTCGTTATGTCACGAAGTGGAAGTTGAGAAATGTCTCCTTTCCCCATAACAAGGAAAATATTTATCCATTCATCTCTAGTGGCTTTTAATATGAGGGATTTCAAGGTTTCATCATCTAAGTTGCTCATCTTTTCTCTTTCAAGTCGTATTGAAATCTTTCAAGTAAGTCTTCCAAATTTTCTATCTTCGCATCATTTTGAATACCTCATCCTTGTGATTGTGGGCATACAATAGTCCAAGTATCTATCCAAAAATGTTTGTTTCATATCATTCCAAGTCCTAATAGATTGAGTAGCTAATCCCATGAACCATTTCAAAGAAGCTCCTCGAAAGTTGAAGCAGCCAGCTTGAGTTTTTGAGAGTCTTCCATATACCACAGTTCGGCACACGACTTCAAACCTGGGCCGAAATGTTTCTGTGGATCCTCACTGCATCCATAAAAGTTGGGGAGGACAGATGGTGAGATATTTTTCATTGTTGTATGAGTTTCCTCATCAACTATAGGGAATCCAAACAAGTTATCTCCTTCCCTATTTCTTCCATTATTATCTTCACTCATCGTTGTCTCCATTGTTTCCTCCTCCTCTACCTCCAAATCCATCTATTATTTCCTTTGCCATGATAGTTTCTTTAGAGTCCTTAAAGTCCTCCTCGGTTCTCTCTATCAAGGAGATGAGAGAGAGTCTTTGTTTTCTAAATGGGATTTAGTAGGTGGTATAGAGTAACTCTAATTCAAATGCCCTTGAATTCCAAAATCTTAAGTGATAGGATAAGTGTGGGATTTCCTTGTCTATGCCTTGAAGAAGATGGAGTTGTAAAATCAAACTCTTGGCTTTAGCTATAAACCTTCCCAACTCTCTTGTTCTATGCATGTCATTTTATATTTTTATATTTTTTAAAAGTTGGGCTAATAAGTCTCTTTTCCTCGATCTTCCAGTCACACTAGGTGCAAGAAGAGAGCATACTTAAGAAATTACTAAACCAATAACTCTCTTTTTCTCGATCCTCCATCACACTAGGTGCAAGAGGAGAGCATACTGAAGAAGTTATCAAGTTTTCCTTCTTTTATTATTTTGTTTTTTTTAAAAGAAATTGGCTACCTAGTTACACTTCCCGACACCGCGCTAAAATGTTTGGTCAATTTAGTGTGTCCTAAATTGCCACATTAATTTATCAACTGGGATTCGTAAGTCGATGAAGTGTGGCGCACTATATGTGCAAGATAACCTATTTCTATCTTTGTCGTTTTTAGTTTTCTAATGAGAGATGGAAATTCTAAATAAAAATGCTATTATGATTGTTCAAGGCAATGATATCCTTTAAAACATTTACCAACTTGAAACTTCAAAAGGAATTTGAAACATACAATGACAAAACTAGAAAGGAAAATGAAAATGTCGCTTAACCTAGTAAATCAAAACAGCGTTGAACTATTGAGCATGAAAACCAAACTATCCTTGCCGGCTTCAAAATGACAAAAGAAACCATGCTTAAATAAATCCGTAGAACTGCAACAAAGTAAATCTGAATCAAATTACATCAACTTATATTATGATCCCTCAATAATCCGGCCTATGGCTTTCGGAGGTAACCATAAAAACTTGAGCAACCTCACATCTAATTTGGTAAAAAGAAACTAATATCAAACTACACTCATACTTCAATTCCTCACCATCACCCGACTCGTGGCTTTCGGAGGTAATCGAAATGACATGAGCAATTTAATATATATAATTTGCGTAAAGTAAACTAATATCAAACTACACATTCATACTTCAATCCCTCACCATCACTCCACCGTGCTTTGAGTAATCGAAATGTCATGAGTAATTTAATATATCTAACTCGTTAAAGTAAACTAATATCAAACTACACATTCATACTAATCCTCACCATCACTCCGAAATTGCTTTCTGGGAGGTAATCGAAAATGACATGAGCAATTTAATATATCTAACCGACTACCGAAGCAAATGAGCAAGACCGAAATAAACAAAGCGTATTGAAATTAAACTTAAAATAAGAAAAGTAAATTAGCAGTTAACAATATTGATTCCATGTCATTAGTCAAAAGATATGCAAATGTCTGCTTCCTATTTGAAATCAAACAAGAACACTCCGATCGCCGAACATAAAACATGAAAGATTATGGACAGGAGTAAAGTGTAAAACATGAAAGATTATAAACAGAGATGAAGCATAAATACCATGAAAGATGCACATAAACACATGAATGACTTATGGCACAATGAACTTAAAGAAATAAAACAATAACTATACAATAATGCACAAAACCTTAGCGTAAAGTACCGCACCAAATTTCTGTTTCACCTCTTCAAGTACGAATTACGCTTGGAAACAGAGTCTTCTTTATATATTAAAATGCAGTCATAACAGAGAGGTGATATTACTAAGATGGCAACGTAATTACATTAAGGTAGCCATTCTGGAGGCTAATGGAGACTAATCTAATATGCGTATGCAAACGCATTATTTATAACAAAGGAAATATAATTCACTCCTAAAGTTTATGTCGATAGAAAAACACGTAAACCATTACGTCCGCAGATCTAGGATCATGGCCGCGTTGAGGAGTAACCATGAAGAGTGGATGTTGACCCGCGATGGAGCCGTGTACAGTGTTGATGTGTCTTCCGTAGTTAGAAACGGCCATGCAAATCCTCACGTGATGAGAACAAGAGTCCGTCACCGTGGGATTCTACGTTGACTTCCACTTGGCCACCTTTTGACCGCACTCTCCTTGGGGGACTTGCTCGAGCCAATAGGACACGATCCATGTCCACATCATTTCGACTTCTGGCCCATGTGGCTCATTTTTCCCGAAGACACCGTAACATAGACTTTCACAAATGGTCGGGCGTGAAAGTTGCAGCAAGAAATTGCAAGGGAAAGTGGCAAGATTCCATGTGCCTAAATGAGCAAAAATCTAAATCAAACAAAGCAGACACAAAATATAGTTAAAAACCATTTTAGATGCTCTTTTGCAATTAATATACAATGATATCGACAACTTGAAGGTTCAGTGAGTGAAAAAAGGTTCAGGAAGTCAGATAAGAAAGATGCAGACGAGACCAACATACCCCCACCGTGAAGGTGCTGTATGTCCTCATGCAACCAAATTTTGATAATCCTTTCGCCCATATGCCTCGACACTCGCCCAATACATCTTAAAATTTCTCCTCTTCCTTGGTGGCCGCTAACATTTCCGGGCTTCTTCTATTAAGCATCTAAATTTGATATTAACCAGTTATGCTTAACTTCCGGCATTTATTTTTCAATTCCTCGTTCTTCTTCTCTCGCCATATTCTCGTATGTAGCATGGTATTATCATGAATGATTTTGTCCAATTTGCTTTGTTCCTTCAATGCCTCATTTTCATTTTTAATGTGTTTTTTCTATTTAAAAGCTCTAGCTCAAAGACTTCCCTGCTTCGTTGATTGGACCCGCATCATTTCGCACTGCAGAGGGTCGAATGGACGTAAGCATCGGGACCCGTAGTCGCTCTTTTCTAAAGATTCTATATAATCACATACTCTCTCGTTCTATTGGGTCTATATCGTGTGTCATTTTTATCGGGTCGCTCCCCAAAGTGCCGTGAAGGAGAGTTGTTTCAAAACTGGCCGAGAAGGGCTCACATCAACATCTCGCCGAGAATGGGATGGACTATGTTCAATGTCTCGATCGAGAATGAAATGAACTGTGTTCGACCGACCGATCGAGAGTGAGATGGACTATAGCTTTCACCGGGACTCGTTCGATGTTTCTTCTCCCCAAATCGATAAAATGAGGTCCCTTCATTTGCGTTTTCCTCAACTTCCCCTTAAGCCTAGAACTTCTTCTCACACGATCGTGGACCACTATCTTTTCGCTTTTGTTTCTTTCTTTCTTCTTAGCTATAGACAACCCGTTTTAACATGAACCAATCTCTCGCATAACACTTGATGATCTTCTTCTTCGAAGAAGGGGTTTGATGTATAGCCTCAATACTTTTTCTCTCTCTTTTGAGTGCTGGATTTTTACCCTTGGTTTCTTTCTTCTTCCTTTTCGGCGCTCTCTCCCCTACTAGTTCTTTCAATTGTAGAGTAGGAGTACTTTGGAGTTTCATCATTTTTTCTTTTTCTCCTACTCCTTCTTGATGCTACATCTGTGAATTTCTGTGGTTCCTCAAAGAAATTTCTAATCAAAAATTGTTCCCATGTGTCCTTCTAACTCTTTTTCAATCAAAATTTTTACAAGACCATGGTGATATAGATGTGGTTCTACATCCCCTAAATGTTTCTCGAACAACACAACACATCTTCTTCAAACCATTTAATAGAAAATATGGAAGATTGAGAGTTTGATTATCTAGAAAATTCATCAAGAATCCGGTATGGCACATATACATGGACCCAAATGGCCTTCTTCACAAAGATGAATTTTCGAACAACTAGTATGTTAGCAGCTTCATTCTCTTTCAAAGCATGAACATGAATTCCTCTTTTAAAAAAATAGTTATATCCATACCGAAGTTGTGTAGAATTACTCTCCAAGCTTCATTCTACTGAAGCTTTTGTTCTTAAACCATCGTTCACCCTCTTGAAGAAGTTCGTGCGTATGCTACATGCCTCATTCACCGTAAACTTAAGGTCTCCAATCTCTAATTCCGGTGCCATCGAACGACTCGCAAAAGCTTTTGTCACTTCTTTATGGCGCCCTCTAAAATTTTGGATAAACCGTGCCCACTTTGACTTCTTCAATATATCCCCACTCGCGGGATATCCTTCCATGAACTTAGGGTCCTTCTCAAGTTCTTCTCAACAATTTACCCATCCTTCTTTCTCGCTCTTAAAAAATTGCCTGCGTGAGGAGGGTTCAATGGAAGTAGTGACTACCGAATAAAATGAAATGAGCACGATGACCGTAGGTAGACACGTATGGGTATACAGACCGTAGCGTAACAGAGAACGAAGCGAACAGAAGGGTTTCGGGGGTGGAGTTACCCGGCAGAGATACCAATGTGAGATTAATATAACAATAGGAAGAGTATAACACATCCTAAACGTAGTGTTTGAAATTTGGTGGCCGCAAAATAAATGCAAGCATGTTTAAACAACGACTATGGATTTTATGCGGCCGAAAGAGGCCGTAGTCAAATCAACTACGTCTCACTGTCATAGGTGGAATATCGTAGCATGAGGAAGACCTGGAGGTTTAATTATGGGATCGTTTGAGAATGAAATGCGAGAAGATCATATGGAGATCGCGAAAGGTTATTGAGTTTGTCAACATAATCATCGTACATAATGGATGGAGCTTATGGTTTAGAACTATATAAAAATGTGTTTTAAATGCCATTTGAAATGAATTTTTACTCATACCTTGAATTCCTTTGTTTTTTTTCCTCGGTCTTCAATTTGTTGCTCCTCATTGACACTGAATGCTCCATGTCTTCATTTTTGGTCCTCATACCTCGAATTCTTATTTCAAGATTATGGAAATAACATCCTGGCCGTATATTCTTTTGAAAACAGTGGTAGTCATGAATCGTCGTCGCGGGAAACTGGTGTCACCATGGAATACGATGTCACCGCGAGAAATCGACACAAACTTATTATTTTGGGTGAATGGAAATGAACGAAATGACAAATGAATAATGGAAATGGTCATGAAAGAGAATTTATTGGTAAAATGGAATGAAAATGAAGTGAAATGAATGAAGTGGAGTGAAATGAAGTGGAATGAAGTGGAATGGAATGGAGGCAGGTGGTCACAAGACTTGTGAAATGAAAGAGAGAGATTTTTTTTTTTTTGGAAAATTTAGGTGTCAAAAAGTTCCCGATTTTCACCCAATACTTTCTCGTATAAGACCGGCCAATCGCTGATTGGTTTTCAAAGTTTATACAATTTTTTTTTATAAAAAATCGAAAAGAACAAAATCTAGAATGTGGAGAAGAAGAATTCTTCTCGTACCTCGGCCTCGATTGGAGAATTTTCTTGAAACATTTTGACAAATTCTTTGAGAGTGGCTTATGATAAATTTTCAACTGTGGCCATTCACAACAAGAGGAGTTTGAAACCCATCAACGGTCTTGATTCTTACCGCTCCATTGCTAAAGATCTTCACAATCTCATATGGCCCAAGCCAATGAGTCCGAAATTTTCCTTGAAAATATTTAAACTTGAATCAAATAACTGCGGCCCAATCTCCTTCTTGAAACTTCTTCTTCGATGTGTACTTGTCATGCCACTTAGCTCTTTGATATTGAACTAGATCAGCTCTTAGAATTGCCTCTTCGTCCGATCTCAAGAAGCCTGTCGTCAATCGCTCCATTCTATGCTTTTTGCTTCGATAAGTCCATCCCCAAATCGAACCGCTATCTTGAAGGTCTTGACTTGGAACTCAATGGGAGCAGTGGACTTCTTTCCCATAAACAAGTTCATAGGGAGAATGTCCCGTTGTATTTCTCCATGTAGTTCTCAGAGGCCCACAAGGCTTCCCAGAAGCCTTTTGCCCAATCTCTTCTCTATGTAGATGAACAATTTTGGTGATGATACTTTCTAAGAACTTTGTTTGTAGACTCCACTTGACCATTTGCTCGTTGGATGGTAAGGAGTAGATCTTCGTGCTTCGATTTTGTATTCTTCCACCGGCCTTCTCCACCAAGTTGGATGTGAATTGGCTTCCCGATCTCACAATTTCTCTCCGGAACACCAAAGCGAGTTAAAATATCCCTCACAAAGAAAATGAACCACCGAATTTTCGCAGCGCATACTTCAACAAGCTTTGGCTTCTACCCATTTAGTAACATACCCTCGCACAAACCAATATATACTTCTTTTCGCTTAGATGGTGGATTAATAGGCAATGAAATCTAAAGTCCATTTTTCAAAGAGTTCAATGAGTACCTATGTTTGCAATGGCATTTCATTTGAAAGGGTAGGTTTCCCTACTCTTTGGCGACCGTCACACCTTTTCGACATATTGTTTTCGCATCTTCGAAGAGAAGGCCAATAATATCCTAAAGAGAGGATTTCCAGAAGGTCGCTCTTTGTCCGCAAAGTGTCCGCCGCATGGTTCATCATGACATGCCTTAAGAATATCAGGTACTTTCATCTTCCCCGGCACATCTTCCGATCACAAGATCTGGCCCCGTTGTAAAACAATTCGTTAGAAATCCATGAATATTTTGAACTCTTCGAATAATTTTTCGTTTTTCACTTGGAAATAAATGAAGGCAGCTTCGTAACCAAATAGTTAGCACAATCGCATACCAAGGAGTCTTAATAGTTACCGCAAACAAGTATTCACTGTGAAACTTATCCTTCACAGAGAATCTTCTTAGTATTTCAATCCTGTACAAGAAATCGCCCATCGTATTTTGTTTTCTTGGTTCGTCCAACACAAAGAATATTGAATTCTTGCAAAAGTAAGAGCCATCTTGTCACTCGCCATTAGTAACAAAGGTTTGTTCACAAATATCTAATTGGCAGACGAAGCGTATGAATAAGTGCCTACACCGTTATGTAATGTCTAAACTTATTAATTGGTAGCGGAACAACAAATTTAAAAACTCTTTTTCAAATACAGATAGTTCAACTTCCGTGGGAGTCAAATTTTTACCGGGTATAATAAATGGCATAAGGAACTAAATCTTTTGGACCCAATAGCCACTTAGAGTTGTATCCGAAGTATCCGTAGAACATGGAAAGGGAGTTTCCAATTTGGTCCTCTCAAAATAGGTGCTTCGTATATTTCGAGCTTAAAAGTTTAAAGGCCGATCGACAATCGTGATCCCATTTAAATTCGTCACCTTTGTAAGCAATTTGAAGAGTGGAGATGCTATTTTAGTGAAGTTTTCTATAAATCTTCTATAGCAACCAAGAAATCCCAGAAAACTTCTAACATTCCTTGACAATTTGGAATAGTAACTTGGAGATGACTTTAACTTTTGATCTATCAACCTTAATCCCATCTCCGAAATATGATGCCCCAAAACAATCCCTTCAGTAGAAACATCATAAAGCATTTTTGATGGCGTAATGAAAGATTTGTTTCTTTACATCTTATAAGAACTTTTTTCCAAATTTTCTAATGCCTCTTACAATGAATTACCATAAATCGTAAAATCATCCATATAGTCCCTCTGCACAATCATGGATTAGATCAAAAAAATTCCTAGTACCGTTTCTTGGAATGTTATGTGCATTACATAACCCAAAAGGAAGCACCTTGTGAGGGGAAAAGTTCCCCATGGACAAGTAAATGTGGTCTTATCTTGATCTTCGTGTGCTACTTGAATTTGATTATAGCTGTCATTAAACCATCCAAAATGAAAAGCATTTTCACCGCTAATGTATCTAATACCCGATCGATAAAAGGCAAAGGGAAAGTGATCCTTCAAAGTTGCTTTGTTCAATTCCCCGTAATCGACGTACACACTTCCCATTTACCATTCTTTTTAGGTACTATAACCAAAGGAGAAACCCACTCATTAGTCCGAAATTGGATAAATGAAGCTATATCGAGTAGTTTTTGGAGCCTTTCTTTCACTATCTCCCTAAGATTTGGATTCATCCTTCTTTGAGGTTGTCTCGATTGGTATACTATTTTCCTGTACATATATATGATGGATGCAAGTCCTTTATGATCAATACCTTTCATGTCAGTATACTCCCATGCAACGTGTGAGAATGTTTTTTAAAGATTTTTACTAGTTCTTCTTGTTGTGAATTTTCCAAATGTTTGTTGATATTCAATGTTTTTCCCGGAAAATCTCAATAGTAGAACTACCAAACTCTTCCACAGAGTAAAGAGACATTTGTCTCGATGATAAATATTCTATGTCGATTCCAACCGAAATTTCAGGGTGATATTCTCAAGATGTCTCAAAATTTTCTAATGTGTTCGTAATTTGACTATCCTCAATGATTTTTAAATGGTAAAGACAGTTGTATAGTGTCCTCATCATCAACCCATCTATTAATTCCTACTTCTCGAAGGATTTCTTGTTGGAGGACACAAACTAATTTCTGTCAAATTACCATTAGAAATGTACATATCCCCGCATCTACAACTAATAAAAGCATCACTGTGGCTAGCCAAGGTCTTCTCTAGGATGTAAGTGGGTGTCCCTTCCAGATCACTCTCTTGGGATTCAAAATCATAAAATCTACCGGATATTCCCAAGAATCTAAGGAGACTAAAATATCTTCTAATACACCATCCAGCTAATAATCGATCGATCCGCAAGTTGCAAGAAAGTAGGTAAAAAAATAACAAGAAGTTTTAGCCGGTCCATAGTCCGTCTACTCATAATGTTAATAAAGACTTCAAGTCAATCAATGTGTTTGGAATTTCTATCCCATTTATATGTGTCTTCGACAATTGGACTTCGGGATCTTTGCTATTACCGTGATGGTAATTTTTCCCATCATGATATCTCAGAATTTTTCCTACTGTGTGGATTCTTCTCGTATCTTTTAGTTTCCTTCCGGTCTTTAAAACTCAACTCATTTATTGTTTTTGCTAGAATAGGAATCTCTCGAATGAATTGTAGCAAGGGAATTCGACACAAACATTCTTCAATTCATCTAGAAAATCATAGTTAGCAACAAGATTTGTTTTTCCACCCTCGTCAATTTGTAGTCTTTTCAGAAAAGGAGGTGTATACAGCATAGTTGCCCAACTATAGGAGTTGTGGGTGTTAAATTTTCTTTTTTCTTTTTGAATGTTTGAATTTTGAAGAGATGCTTCCCCTAACCCTCATTGATTTTAAGAGAGTCCTCCTCGCAGGTATCTTGTTCTTGAATATCTATAGAAGGTTTTTCTAAAAATCTGCTCGTATCCTAGTTGTACATCATTGAGAGGAATAATCATATGTATAGGAAATTGTTGTCCTTTCACCATGTAAGTATTCTCGAGGATTTTTATTGTTAGCATTTGGAAATGGCCTAGCCGGAAGTTGATTTGTCTTTTTGTTGGTATGGGAGCATGAGTTGAGGATTTGGATTTTGTTGAGAAGGTTGTCATTGTGGAAATGGCAATGAAAGTTGTGGATTTGGGTTTGAAGTTGTGGAGTTTGTTGATTTTGAAAATATGGAGGATATCGATAAAATTGAGCAAATTTATAAGGATTTTGGTATCCCTTGTACCCATGGTCGATATGGATTTTGATGTTGGAGCCAAGGTTGTTTCCAAGGATTCCAATTTCAGTGGGGTTTGAAGATTCATAGGGTTGTTAAACCCTTGAGTTTGTTGTCCCCTTTTCGCCAAGGTCTTCTTGCAACAAAACAAGAGATTCTACCGAATTTGGGTCTTCTTGAAAAAAACAATGAGTCCAGGAATTGAAGGACAATCCTTGATCTCATGACCTTCCGAGAAAATTATACATGTTTCTACAACTTTTAATCCAAGGGACATTCCCTTAAAGCATGTTTTCCACATTTCGTACAAAAGATGGTTAGAGCATTAGTTTTCGTTTTCTCGCTTGTTTTGGATTTTAAGGGTGCCTAGTTGTTCACTAAGGCTCCCTAAGATATTAGTTTTGAATTCATCAAGAATATTACCACACCGCCCTACTTACCGATCCAGCTTTTAGATTTGTTGTACCCCTAATAAGAGAAGTGGGATCCCTGTGCCCTTTTCCTCGTTTTAGATTTTCTCGAGAGACACATAGTTCCGTTATAAATACGAAGTGGAAGTTGAGAAAATGTCTCCTTCCCCATCATGTTTAAAATATTTATCCATTCATCTCTAATGGCTTTTAATATGAGGGCTTTCAAGGTTTCATCATCTAAGTTGCTCATCTTGATCTTTTCAAGTTGTATTGAAATCTTTCAAGTAAGTCTTCCAAATTTTCATCTTCTTTTTCGCATCATTTTGAATACCTCATCCTTGTGATTGGTGGGCATACAATAGTCCAAGTATCTATCCAAAAATGTTTGTTTCATATCATTCCAAGTCCCAATAGATTGAGTAGCTAATCCCATGAACCATTTCGTGCTGGGGCCCTTCGTTAAAGTCAAGGAAAACAATTTGAGATTTTGAGAGAGTCTTCCATATAGTCATAGGTTCGGCACACGACTTCAAACTCAAACAAATGTTTCAGATCCTCACTTCGCAATCCATAAAAGTTGGGGAGCATTTCGCATGGTGAGATATTTTTCATTGTTGTATGAGTTTCCTCATCAACTATAGGGAATCCAAACAAGTTATCTCCTTCCCTATTTCTTCCATTATTATCTTCACCATTGTTGTCTCCATTGTTTCCTCTCCTTACCTCCAAATCCATCTATTATTTCCTTTGCCATGATAGTTTCTTGAGTCCTAAAAGTCCTCCCTGCCTCTTCTATCAAGGGAGGACAGAGAGTCTTTTTTCTAAAATGGGATTTAGTAGGTGGTATAGGAAAACTTCTAATCACCGTTCCTTGAATTCCAAAAATCTTAAGGCTAGGGGTAGATGGTGGTGATTCTTGTCTATGCCTTGAAGAAGATGGAGTTGTAAAAATAAAACTCTTGGCTTTAGCTATAAACCTTCCCCTAGAATCTCTTGTTCTATGCATGTCATTTTTATATTTTTTTTATTTTTTAAAAGTTGGGCTAATAATTCTCTTCTCGATCTTCCCGTGTCACACTATGTGCAAGAAGAGAGCATACTTAAGAAATTACTAAACCAATAACTCTCTTTCGATCCTCCACTCACACTAGGTGCAAGAGGAGAGCATACTTCAAGAAGTTATCAAGTTTTTCCTTCTTTTTATTATTTTGTTTTTTTTAAAAAGAAATTGGCTACCTAGCTACACTTCTCGTTAGTCACTAAAATGTTTGGCCAATTTAGTGTGTCCCAAATTGCTACATTAATTTATCAACTGGGATTCGTAAGTCACGAAGTGTGGCGCACCATATGTGCAAGATAACCTATTTCTTATCTTTTTGTCGTTTTTAGTTTTCAATGTGAGATGGAAATTCTAAAATAAAAACAAGCATGGTTAAGATTGTTCAAGGCAATGATATCCTTTATAATGATTTACCAACTTGAAACTTCAAAAGGAATTTAAACATACAATGACAAAACTTGAAAGGAAATGAAAATGCTAACCTAGTAAATCAAAACAAAGGAACTATTGAGCATGAAAACCAAACTATCCTTGCCGTTTCAAACACAAAAAGAAACTATACTTAAATAAATCCAGGAATTGCAACAAAGTAAATCTAAATCAAATTACATCAACTTATATTGCGATCCCTCGCCATTAGTCCGGCCATGGCTTTCCGAGGTAACCATAAACAACTTCCGAGAAACCTCGATATCTAATTTGGCAGAAAAGAAACTAATATCAAACTACACACACTCATACTTCAATTCCTCACCACCGGCCCAAATTTCGTGGCTTTTATAACTGAAAATGACATAAGCAATTTAATATATCTAATTTGCAGTGAAACTAATATGAAACTACACATTCATACTTCAACTTCCTCATCACCCGTACCGTGGTTTTTGGATAAGAATCGAAAATGTCATGAGTAATTTAATATATCTAACTTGCGTAAAGTAAACCAATATCAAACTACACATTCATACTTCAATCCCTCACCATCAAATTAAAATTGGTGGCTTTTATAAATCGAAATGACATGAGCAATTTAATAATATATCTAACTCACTACCGAAGCAAATGAGCAAGAATCGAAATAAACAAAGGAAGATCGAAATTAAACAAAACTAAGAAAAGTAAATTAGCAACAGAATAATATTGATTCCATGCTGCCAGTCAAAAGATATGCAAATGCCTTGCTTCCTATTTGGAAATCAAACAAGAACACTCCGATCGCTAACATAAAACATGAAAGATTATGGACAAGTAAAGTGTAAAGCATGAAACATTATAAAAATAAGAGATGAAGCATAAATACTATGAAAGATGCAATGTATAAACACATGAATGACTTATGGCACAAATGAACTTAAAGAAATAAAACAAGAACTATACAATAATGCACAAACCTCAACAGGCAGTCTTCCGCACTGTACCCCTTGGCAACAAATTTCTTCAAGTACGAATTACGCTTGGAACCGTAGCCTTCTTATATATTAAAATGCGGTTACAACAGAGAGGAGGATACTAAGACAGTTGGCAACGTAATTACATTACGCAGCTATCCTGGAGGCTAATGGAGACTAATCTAATATGCGTATGCAAACGCATTATTTATAACAAAGGAAATATAACTAATTCCCTAAAGTTTATGTCGATAGAAAACACGTAAACCATTACGTCCGCAGATCTAGGATCATGGCCGCGTTGAGGGGAGTAAATCTATGAAGAGTGGATGTTGGATTCGTGCCTATGGAGCCGTGTACAAAGTGTTGATGTGTCTTCCGTAAGTTAGAAACCCGCTCATGCAAATCCCCACGTGATGAGAAACAGAACTCCGTCACCGTGGGATTCTACGTTGACTTCCACTCGGCCACCTTGACCGTGCCCTCTTAGGTGAATTCGTCGAGCTAATAGGACACGATCCATGTCCACATCATTTCCTCGACTTGCCCATGTGGCTCGTTTTTTCCCCGAAGACACCCGTAACATAGACTTTCACAAAATGGTCACAGGTGTCACAGCACTGTGGGAAAGTGGCAAGATTCCGGTAGCCTAAATGAGCAAAAATCTAAATCAAACACAGACACAAAATAGTTAAAAACCATTTTAGATGCTCTTTTTCAGAATTAATATACAATGATATTGACAACTTGGAAGGTTCAGGGAGTGAAAAGGTCTAGGAAGATGTATAAGAAAGATGCAAATTTGAGACCCAACATACCCCCATTGTGAAGGTGCGCGTCCTCATGCAACCAAAATTTTGATAATCCTTCTTCGCTCACATATGCTTTGGACACTCAGCCGCACATCCACTTTCCTCCTCTTCCTTGGTGCCGCTAACATTCGGGCTTCTTCATTAAGCATTCAGTCTGATATTAACCACACATGCTTAACTTCTCGGCATTTCTTTTTCAATTTCCTCGTTCTTCTTCTCGCTGTATATTCCCGTATGTAGCATGGCATTATCATGAATGATTTTGTCCAATTTGCTTTGTTCCTTCCATGCCTCATTTTCATTTTTAATGTGTTTATTTAAAAGCTCTAGCTCAAAGACTAAGCCAGCAGATTGGACCAGATCATTTGCACCAAGAGGCTGGAATGGACGAAGACCGGGACCCGTATCGTCTTTTCTAAAGATTCTATATAATCATATACTTTTGGTTTGGGGTCTATCGTGTGTCAGTTTTTACTGCTGTCCCCAAAGTGCCGGAAGGAGAGTTGTCTTCAAAATCGTCGAGAAGCGGGGCTTCACATCAACATCCTGGCCGAGAATGGGATGACTATGTTCAATGTCTGATCGAGAATGAAATGAACCAGGTTCACCGACCGATCGAGAGTGAGATGGACTATAAGCCACCGGGGACTATTCGTATGTTTCTTCTCCCAAATCGATAAAATGAGGTCCCTTCATTTGCGTTTTCCTCAACTTCCCCTAAGCCCTGAACTTCTTCCTCACACGCTCGGTGGACCACTATCTTTTTGATTTTGTTTCCTTTCTCTTTCTTCTTAGCTATAGATAAATCGTTTTTGAAGATGAACCAATCTCTCGCATAACACTTCGATGATCTTCTTCTAAGAAGGGCTCGATGTATAGCCTCAATACTTTTTCTCTCTTTTGATGTTATTGGCTTACCCTTGGTTTCTTTCTTCCTTTTACGCCTCTTCCCCTACTAGTTCTTTCAATCGTAGTAGTAGCGTACTTTGAGTTTCATCATTTGTTCTTTTTCTCCTACTCCTTGATGTGTTACCTTCTAGGAATTTCTCGTGGTTCCTCAAAAGAAATTTCAATCAAAAATTGTTCCCATGTGTCCTTCTTCTCCTTTAACTCTTTTTCAATCAAAAATTTTTACAAGACCATGGTGATATAGATGTGGTTCTACATCCCATAAATGTTTCGAACAAATACAAGACATCTTCTTCAAACTATTTAATAGAAAATATGGAAGATTGAGAGTTTGATTATCTAGAAAATTCATCAAGAATCCGGTATGGTACATATACATGGACCCAAAACGGCCTTCACAGGTGATGAATTTTTGAACAACTAGCAAGAAAGTAGCCCATTCCTCTTTCAAAGCATGAACATGATTTCCTCTTTTAAAAATAGTTATGTCCATACCTGGGTTATGTAGAATTACTCTCCAAGCTTCTATCACTAATGCTTTTGTTCTTAAACCATCGTTCACCCTCTTGAAGAAGTTCTCAGTGGCAGATGCCATAGATGCCTCATTCACCGTAGAAACTTAAGGTCTCCACCCTACTCTTGTTACTGAACGACCTTGGAAAAAGCTTTTGTCACTTCTTTGCGAAGTAAGCCTCTTAAACTTTTGGATAAACCGCAGCCCACTTTGCCTTCTTCAATATATCCCTCGACTTGCGGATATCCTTCTATGAACTTAGGTCCTTCTGGTTCTTTCTCTCAACAATTTACCCATCCTTCTTTTCCTTCTCGCTCTTTAAAAATTGCTCGCGTGAGGAGGGTTCAATGGGAGTAGTGACTACCGAATAAACAGTAAATGAGCACGATGACCTAGGGTAGACACGTAGAGTGTATATGTATTCGTAGCGTAATAAGAGAACCGTGCTTACTCAGAAAGGGTTTCATGAGCACGCAGTAGATACGTGCGTTCGTATATATTAATAGAACATTAGGAAGATACACACATCCGTAGTGTTTTAAATTGAAAATAAAATAAATTGCAAGCACGAAACCACTATATGGATTTTAAAAAATGAAGATGTCGTAGTCAAATCAACTACGTTCCCTCATTGTCATAGGTGGAATATCGTAGTGTGAGTGAAGATCGGAGGTTTAATTATGGGACCGTTTGAGAATGAATGCGAGAAGATCATATGGAGATCGTGAAAGGGTTACCGAGTTTGTCAACATAATCATCGCACATAATGGATGGAGCTTATGGTTTAGAACTATATAAAAATGTGTTTTAAATGCCATTTGAAATGAATTTTTACTCATACCTTGGAATCTTTGCCTTTTTTCCCTGGTCTTCAATTGTTGCTCCTCATTGATATCTTGAATGCTCCATGTCTTCATTTTTGGTCCTCATACCGAATTTTATTTCAAGATTATGGAAATAACATTCTGCTGTACATTCTTTTGAAAACAAGTAGTGGTAGTCATGAATCGTCGTCGTAGAAATCGTGTCACCGTGAAATCGACACAACTATTATTTGGTGAATGGAAATGAACGAATGACAAATGAATAAATGGAAATGGTCATGAAAGAGAATTTTACTGGGTAAAAATGAATGAAAAATGAAGTGAAATGAAATGAAGGAGTGAAATGAAGTGGAATGAAGTGAATGGAATGGGAGCGGGTGGTCACAAGACTTGTGAAATGAAAGAGAGAGATTTTTTTTTTGGAAAATTTAGGGTTTCGGTGTTCCTGATTTTCACCTAATATTTTTGTATAAGACTCAATCAGTGATTGGTTTTCGTGCTTATACATTTTTTTTTTTTTTTTTTAACCGAAAAGAATTAGGTCTACTACTGTGGAGAAGAAGAATTCTTCTCGTACCACCGATTGCGTAATTTTCTTTGAACATTTTGACAAATTCCTCTTTTGAGAGTGGCTTATGACAACTCAACTGTGGCCATTCACAACAAGAGGAGTTTGAAACTCATCAACGAAGCCCTAGACTCTACCGCCCTCATTGCTAAAGATTCATTAACTTATATGGCCCAAGCCAATGAGTCCAATTTTCCTTGAAAATATTTAAACTTAAATCAAATAATAATGCCCAATCTCCTTCGAAACTTCTTCTCTCTTTGATGTACTTGTCATGCTACTTAGCTCTTTGATATTGAACTAGATCAGCTTCTTGAATTGCCTTGGTTCGATCTCATCTAGCTCGTTCAATTGCTCCATTCTATGCTTTTGGGCTTCTCGATAAGTCCATCCCCAACCGAATCGCTATCTTGAAGGTCTTGACTCGGAACTCATTGGGGAGCAAGACTTCTTTCCCATAAAAGTTCATAGGGAGAATGTCCCGTTGTATTTCTCCATGTAGTTCTCCGTAGGCCCACAAGGCTTCGTGAAGCCTTTTTGCTCAATCTCTTCTATGTAGATGAACAATTTTGGTGATGATACTTTCAAGAACTTTGTTTGTAGACTCCACTTGACCATTTTCATGGATGGCATGAGTAGATCTTCCGTGCTTGATTTTGTATTCTTCCATCGCCCACCAAGTTGGATGTGAATTGGCTTCTCCGGACCGTCACAATTTCCTCTTGGAACACCAATGCGAGTTAAAATATCCTCATAAAGAAAATGAACCACCGAATTTTCGCAGCGTATACTAATGCTTTGGCTTCTACCCATTTAGTAACATAATCAAGACAAACCAATATATACTTCTTTTGCTTAGATGGTGGATTAATAGGTCCAATGAAATCTAAAGCCCATTTTTCAAAGAGTTCAATGAGTACCGTGTTTCGTAATGGCATTTCATTTGAAAGGGTAGGTTTCTCACTTTTCGCGCCTATCACACCTTTTCGATATTGTTTTGCATCCTTGAAGAGGGAAGGCCAATAATATCCTAAAGAGAGGATTTTATAGTCGTCCTTTTGTTCCGCAAAGTGTCCGCCGCATGGTTCATCATGACATGCCTTAAGAATATCAGCATTTCATCTTCCCCGGCACATCTTCCGATCACAAGATCTCGGCCATGTTGTAAACAATTCGTTAGAAATCCATGAATATTTTTGAACTCTCCCCGAATAATTTTTCGTTTTTCACTTGGAATAAAATGAAGGCGCTTTCCGTAACCAAATAGTTAGCAATATCCGCATACCAAGGAGTTCGATAGTTACCTAAACAAGTATTCATCAAACTGTATCCCTCTACAGGAGAATCTTCTTTAGTACTCGAATCCTAGACAAGAAATCAGCTACCGTATTTTGTTTTCTTGGTCTATCCAACACAAAAATATTGAATTCCCGCAAAAAGTAAGAGCCATCTGGCTACCGCCATTAGTAACAGTTTTTTTTTCATTAAATATCTAATTACAGTAATGGCCGTATGAATAAAAGTTTCATAGCCTCGTTATGTAATGTCTAAACTTATTAATTGCATGAACAACAGCCTAAAAACTCTTTTTCAAATACAAGATAGTTCAACCTCGTGGGAGTCAAATTTTTACCGGTATAATAAATGACATAAGGAACTAAATCTTTTGACCCAACACAAACCTCCTATCGTATCCGAAGCATCCGTAGAAATATGGAAAGGGAGTTTCCAATTTGGTCCCTCTCAAAATAGGTGCTTCCGTATATTCTTGTTTTCAAAGTTTCAAAGGCCGATTGACAATCGTATCCCATTTAAATCTACGCTCTTTGTAAGCAATTTGAAGAGTGGAGATGCTATTTAAAGGGTTTTCTATAAATCTTCTATAGTAACCAAGAAATCCTAGAAAATTCTAACATCTCTTTTCGACAATTTGGAATAGGTAACTTGAGATGACTCTCAACTTTTGATCTATCAACCTTAATCCCATCTCTCGAAATAATATGATGCCTCAAAACACCTTCCTTCAAGAACATCATAAAACATTTTTCATGGCAATGAAAGATTTGTTTCTTTACATCTTATAAGAACTTTTTCCAAATTTTCTAATGCCTCTTCAAAATGAATTACCATAAACCGTAAAATCATCCATATAAACCTCTACACAATCATGGATTAGATCGTAAAATTCCTAGTAATCGCTCTTTGGAATGTTGGCAGTGTGCATTACACAACCCAAAAGGAAGCACTCGTAGGGCAAAAAGTTCCTCATGGACAAGTAAATGTGGTCTTATCTTGATCTTCGTGTGCTACCCGACTCGATTATAGCCACTAAAACCATCCAAAATGAAAAGTACTTTTTACCCGCTAATGTATCTAATACCCTCGATCGATAAAAGGCAAAGGAAAGTGATCCTTCAAATTTGCTTTGTTCACTCCCCGTAATCAATGCATACCCTCCATTTACCATTCTTTTTAGGTACTATAAACTAAAGGAGAAAGCCACTTCCGCCGTCCGAAATTGGATAAATGAAGCTTACATTGAGTAGTTTTTGGAGCTCTTCTTTCACTATCTCCCTAAGATTTGGATTCATCCTTGAGGTTGTCTGATTGGTATACTATTTTCCTCAATATATATATGATGGATGCAAGTCTTAGGATCAATACCTTTCATGTCAAGATACTCCCATGCAAATGTGCAAGAGGAATGTTTTTGCAAGATTTTGATTAGTTCTTCTTGTTGTGAATTTTCCAAATGTTCGTTGATATTCAATGTTTTTCCCCCGGAAAAATCTCAATAGTAGAACTACCAAACCTTTCCATAGAGTAAAGAGACATTTGTCTTGATGATGTAAATATTCTGGCGTTCTATCTCCAACCGAAATTGTGGGGTCATATTCTCAAGATGTCTCAAAATTTTCTAATGTGTTCAAGAATTTGAATATCCTCATTGATTTCAAATGGTAAAGACAAAGCTGTATAGTGTCCTCACTCATCAACCCATTCATTATCTCCGCCTCCGTGATTTCTTTTGCCGGGAGGACAAATTGAATTTCTTTTGTCGACTACCATTAGAAATGTACATATCCTCGCATCTACAACTAATAAAAGTACCGCTTGTGGCTAGCCAAGGTCTTCCTAAGACAAGGGTGTCCTCTCAGATCACTCTTGGGATTCAAAATCATAAAATCTACCGGATATTCCCAAGAATCAAGGAGACTAAAATATCTTCTAATACACCATCTCACGAATAATTGATCGGGACCGCAAGTTGCGTAAAGTAGCCGTAAAAAGAAGAAACAGAAGTTTTACCGGTCCATAGTCTGCCTACTCATAATTTTAATAGCAAAATTTCAAGTCAATCAATGTGTTTGGAATTTCTATCCTATTTATATGTGTTCCTCGACAATTGGACTTCTGCTGATCTACATACTTCCGCATGGTAATTTTTCCCATCATGATATCTCTAATTTTTCCTACCAGTGGATTCTTCGTATCTTTTAGTTTCCTTCCCGGTCTTTTAAAACTCAACTCCCTTTATCGTTTTTGCTAGAATAGGAATTTCTCGAATGACTTGTAGCAAGGGAATCTTGATACAAACATTCTTCAATTCATCTAGAAAATCATCGTTAGGCAACAAGATTTGTTTTTCCACCCCTTGTCAATTGGTAGTCTTTCGAGAAAAGGAGGTGTAGATGAAGATGCAGTGTTGCTCAACCATAGGAGTCAGGTGTTAACTTTTTCTTTTTTTCTTTTTTTGAATGTTTGAATTTTGAAGAGATGCTCTCTGTAACCCCATTGATTTTAAGAGAGTCCTCCTCGCAGGTATCTTGTTCTTGAATATCTATAGAAGGTTTTTCTAAAACTCTACTCGTATCCGAGTTGTACATCATTGAGAGGAATAACCGTACAGTAGGAAATTTGTTGTCCTTCTACCATGTAAGTATTCGAGGATTTTTATTGTTAGGATTTGGCAATGGTCAAAATGGGAAGTTGATTTGTCTTTTGTTGGTATGGGAGCATGAGTTGAGGATTTGGATTTTGTTGAGAAGGTTGTTGTTGTGGAAATGGCAATGAAAGTCAGGATTTGGGTTTGGAAGTTGTGGAGCTTGTTGATTTTGAAAAGATGGAGGATATTGATAAAATTGAGCAAATCTCCTTACTAAGGATTTTGCATCCCTTGTACCCATGGTTGATATGGATTTTGATGTTGGAGCCAAGGTTGTTGCCAAAGATTCCAATTTTGGTGGGGTTTGAAGATTCATAGGGTCGTTAAACCCTTGAGTTTGTTGTCCTTCCAAGGTCTTCTTGCCACAAAACAAGAGAGATTCATCGAATTTGGGTCTTCTTGAAATGGGCTTTGAGTCCAGAATTGAAGGACAATCCTGATCTCATGATTCTCCGAGCAAATTATACATGTTTCTACAAATTTTGCATCCAAGGACATTCCCCTTGAAGTGTTTCTTCCTACACTTTGACAAAAGATGGCTAGAGCACTGGCCGTTTCTCGCTTGTTTTGGATTTTAAGGGTGTCTAGTTGTTCACTAAGGCTCCCCAAGATATCGCCTTTGGAATTCATCAAGAATATTACCAATATCCGCCTTACTTACCGATCCGCTTCGTATTTGTTAGCCCTAATAAGAGAAGGATCCCTAGGCCCTTTTCCCCGTTTTAGATTTTCCTCTCGAGAGACGGACACATAGTTTTGTTATGTCACCAAGTGGAAGTTGAGAAATGTCTCCTTTCCCCATCATGTTTAAAATATTTATCCATTCATCTCTAATGGCTTTTAACATGAGGACTTTCAAGGTTTCATCATCTAAGTTGCTCATCTTTTCTCTTTTTCAAGTTGTATTGAAATCTTTCAAGTAAGTCTTCCAAATTTTCATCTTATTTTTGCATCATTTCTTCGAATACCCCATCCTTGTGATTGGTGGGCATACGTAGTCCAAGTATCTATCCAAATGTTTGTTTCATATCATTCCAAGTCCTAATAGATTGAGTAGCCAATCCCATGAACCATTTCAAAGCAGCTCCCTTCAAAGTTGATGAAATAACAGTTTTCGAGGAGTCTTCCATATAGTCGTAGGTTCGACACACGACTTCAAACTCAAACACGAAATGTTTCGTGATCCTCACTTCTCGCAATCCATAAAAGTTGGGGAGGACAGACAGTGAGATATTTTTCATTGTTGTATGAGTTTCCTCATCAACTATAGGGAATCCAAACAAGTTATCTCCTTCCCTATTTCTTCCATTATTATCTTCACCATTGTTGTCTCCATTGTTTCCCTCCTCTCTACCTCACTCTCTACCTCCAACCATCTATTATTTCCTCTCCCATGATAGTTTCTTTGCAGTCCCTAAAGTCCTCTCGGTTCTTCTATCAAGGAGGATGAGAGAGTGTCTCTTTGTTTTCTAAATGGGATTTAGTAGGTGGTATAGGAGAATCCCTCTAATTCAGTCGTTCCTTGAATTCCAAAATCTTAAGGCTAGGGGTAGATGGTGGTGATTCTTGTCTATGCCTTGAAGAAGATGGAGTTGTAAAAATCAAACTCTGGCTTTAGCTATAAACCTTCCCCAGAATCTCCTTTCACTCTATGCATGTCATTTTTATATATTTTTATTTTTTTAAAAGTTGGGCTAATAATTCTCTTTCGATCTTCCAGGTCACACTAGGTGTGCAAGAAGAGAGCCAGTACTTAAGAAATTACTAAACCAATAACTCTCTTTTCCGATCCCCCGCATCACACTAGGCACGAGGAGAGCATACTTCAAGAATTTATCAAGTTTTCCTTCTTTTTATTATTTTGTTTTTTTTTTAAAGAAATTGGCTACCTAGTTACACTTCACCGACGCAACCGCGCCAAAAATGTTCGGTCAATTTAGTGTGTCCTAAATTGCTACATTAATTTATCAATTTGGGATTCTAAGTCGAAAGAAGTGTGGCGCACTATATGTGCAAGATAACCTATTTCTTATCTTTTGTCGTTTTTAGTTTTCACGTGTGAGATGGAAATTTCTAAAAATAAAAACAAGTATGGTTAAGGATTGTTCAAGGCAATGATATCCTTATAATGATTTAACAACTTGAAACTTCAAAATGAATTTGAAACATACAATGAAAAAAAAACTTGAAAGGAAATGAAAATGTGTCGCTAACCTAGTAAATCAAAACAAAGAACTATTGAGCATGAAAACCAAACTATCCTTGTCATTGCCTAAACACAAAAGAAACTATGCTTAAATAAATCCGTAATCATCAAAGTAAATATAAATCAAATTACATCAACTTATATTTCGATCCTCGCCATTAGTCCAAAATGGCGGCTTTCGAGGTAACCATAAACAACTTGAGCAAACTCCGATATCTAATTTGGCAGAAAAAGAAAACTAATATCAAACTACACACTCATACTTCAATTCCTCACCATCAACACCACTCGTGGTCGTGAGGTAAATCGAAATGACATGAGCAATTTAATATATCTAATTGGCAGAAGTAAACTAATATCAAACTACACATTCATACTTCAATCCCTCACCATCAAATTAGCTTGTGGCTTTCGCAGGTAAATCAAAATGTCATGAGTAATTTAATATATCTAACTTGCAGAAAGTAACCATTATCAAACTACACATTCATACCCAATCCCTCACCACCGATTCACAATTGGGTGGCTTTCTGAGTAATTGAAAATGACATGAGCAATTTAATATATCTAACCGACTACCGAAGCAAATGAGCAAGACTAAAACAAACAAAGCAAGATCGAAATTAAACAGTAAACTAAGAAAAGTAAATTAGCAGTGCAACAATATTGATTCCATGTCATTAGTCAAAAGATAAGTGCAAATGCCCGTACTTCCTATTTGAAATCTGAAACAAGAACACCGATCATTTAACATAAAACATGAAATATTATGACAAAAGTAAAGTGTAAAGCATGAAAGATTATAAACAGAGATGAAGCATAAATACTATGAAAGATGCAATGTATAAACACATGAATGACTTATAAAATAAATGAACTTAAAGAAATAAAACAAGAACTATACAATAATGCACAAAACCTCAACAAGGTGCAGGGGCTCCTCCGCACTGTACTGCAACAGCCTTCAAGTACGAATTACGCTTTGGAAACAGAGTCTTCTTACATATTAAATGCGCTACAATAGAGGTGATATTACGGCATAAAGGCAACGTAATTACATTACAGCTGACTGGAGGCTAATGGAGACTAATCTAATATGCGTATGCAAACGCATTATTTTGGGCTGAAAGGAGATATAACTAATTTCTAAAGTTTACGTCGATAGAAAACACGTAAACCATTACGTCCGCAGATCTAGGATCATGGCCGCGTTGAGTGAGTAAATCTATGAAGAGTGGATGTTGGATTCGGCTTATGTAGCCGTTTACAAAAGTTGATGTGTCTTCCGTAAATTAGAAACGGTCACAAATCCTCACGTGATGAGAATGGGTAGTCCGTCACCGTGGGATTCTACTGCTGACTCACTTGGCCACCTTTGACCGTTAATTTCTCCTTAGGTGAACTTGCTCGAGCAATTAGGACACGATCCATGTCCACATCATTTCTCCGACTTGCCCATGTGGCTCGCTTTTCCCGAAGACACCGTAACATAGACTTTCACAAATGGCCGCGAGTTGCAGCAGAAACGCGAAAGTGGCAAGATTCCGGTACTAAATGAGCAAAAATCTAAATCAAACAACATACACAAAATATAGTTAAAAACCATTTGCATGCTCTTTGCAATTAATATACAATGATATTGACAACTTGGAAGGTTCAGGAGTGAAAAAGGTCTAGGAAGATGTATAAAAGAAAGATGCGTATTTGAGACTCAACAATTCGTCGAAGGTTCAACCAATAAAAACACTTATGCAACACTTCCACTAACTTCTTACCCCAAAATATCCAATGAAATGACTATAGTGTGCCTCCAAATCATCTTGGCATGCCCTTTAAGGAACACCGAGGTTTCCTGGCGGCACAATGTCAGCCGTGTCCTAGAGGTGAAAGTCCTGAACTTGCTTACCTTCAGAGCATTTGGTATGTGCCGCCGAATTCGGATCACTCTTGTAAAGATGTGGCCATCCCAAAGTCTCATGCCCAAAAGAGTCGAGCACAACATGCTGCCATAACCGGCGGCCGATCGAGGTGGCAATCTCGCAACATTATTGGTGTTGCCCTTCTTGTACTTAATGTTCAACGGGAGCTTTTGAAGATATGTGGACCATTTTTTATGGCGATTGTTCTCATAAATTTCGTATTTCGTATGAATTGCAAGGTCATGGCATGTGTGGGATGACTTGCTCCTTCCCCAAAATGTAATGCTTCCATTGTCGTAGGTTTGCACAATGGAATAAATCTCCTGTGATAGGTGGTATACTTTCATGCTATACCGAAATCATCTCACTATGATATGCCACCAAATACTCGTTAGGTAAGAACCACACTAATAACATAGTCATAGGCATCTCGTTTCTATTTCAAATGGTTGTCACAAGTCCGGTAATGTGAGCACCGGGTGTACCGAGGCTTATCTTCAACTTGTTAAAAGCCTTTGTTGAGATTCATGCCAAAATAAATTTTCTTTCACTTCGTCCTTGGTGACTTGACTCAAAGGCCAAGTGAAATGGGAAAATCCCAACTTGAACTTGTGATATAAATCGGTAAGACCCAAAAATATGTGGAGCTCTCATAGAGTGGTTCGTGGCCGTCAATCCCGAATAAATTGTATCTTGGTTGAATCCACACACACACCCCTCTCATTAATAATGTACCCCAAATATTGGAACTCAACCACACACCAAAAGTGCATTTATCCGATTTGGCACACAATTTTTCGTCCCCCGTTGTTCAAGGACCTCGTTGAATATGGTGTAGACAAAGCCTTCCCAAATCTAGTCAAGCATAAGGATGTCGTCTGTGTACCCTACCAAAAACAAGGCATGGGTCATAAAATGGCCCATTAGCCACATGGAGGTTGTGGGGGAATTCATCAACACAAAGGCACGAATAGCTGTCCAAGAGGCCCTCCTCGCATTTGAAGGCAATCTTACACACATTAGAAGGTTCAAATGGTCCCCCAGATAACCGAATTTCAAGTCAATCTTGTTGAAATATTTGGCCCCATTTAGCGGGCTCAAGGTCATCAACTGGGTGAATTGCGACGTATTTGATCCAATGATCTTATTCAAAGGCCCGATAGTCAATGCAGCCTCCATGTTCCTTCCTTCTTCTCGTACCAACATGATCGAGCTCCCACCGGTGATTAGCTTGGCATGATGTGCCCTTTCTACGAAAACTTCGAATCTACCTCTTGATTTCATCATTCTCCATAATAGACTTCATTAGATTGGTACTTTGGGTAGAATTGTACCCGAGGTGAGATAGATGGAGGCTTCGGACCACAGCAGTAGGGGTACCTCGTGAGTGAGGTGAATATGTCCCTATACTCCTCCAAGACCTCGCTCCACCGTCGCTACCATGTGGAGGGAGCCATGCTCAGAGGTCACGGGATGTGGCCACTATCAAGATTTTATTATGAGGGAAAATCATTAGAAGACAAATTTCTTGGTCCGGGAATTGATCTTGGCCGCATCGTTTAGCAAAGATAAAAGAAATGGTGGTAAAGTGTGTTACCTCCGGCATCATGTGCAATTTTTGACCCAAAGTAAGAAAACATAATGAGTTCTAGATTAATATACAACATGACGCTTCCATAGGTATGGTTGTCCTAATAAAACATCATAGAATTCCGCAGGGGAGACTTTGTACAACACCTCATATGAAAAAGGCTTGACGTCGTAAGGCATGCGACATTACTAACCGACATAGGGATCTTACCCTTGGTGGAGCCACCCGATGGTGTATGCCTATGGGTGCAACATAGTTACAACTTCAATCTCAATGACCTCGACCGAGACCGTGTTCACTTCCGGGATCCTACCGTCATTGATGAACCGCACCAACGAACCCTTCAACCACATGGCGTGTGGGGAAGAGGTGCTTCCTCCGGATCCTCGGTGTTCGAATTTTAAAGCTTGGTGGTGGATACCGTTGTAACTCCTAGAGACAAACACTTAGAGTTACATACCGTTGCCTAGGACATCTTATGAGGTGTAGAGTAAGATATTTAAGACAACGTTTCATCCCTTAACATGACAGTAGCTCTTACGACTACCTTCTTTGAAACAGAAACGTATTAAAAATGGGAACCTAACTTCTATTGCCTTGAGGCATTTGAAATAACGCCGAACGAATGAAATGCTAATATCTTTGACACTGCCTGTGCAATTGTAAGACAAACATCAAACATAATGAGGGCCGTATTCACGACATATGGCAGAAAGTAAGTATAAACAATAGCGAAGCCGTATAGCGAGAAGGGGATACTCACCGTCGTTATTACGATACTAGTGGGAGAACTTCATGGCATACAAATGGGCTTAAATATCTAAGAATCCACACATACCAAGAGCTTTCGTCAATAACATTTCTAATACAACCAACATAGTAGAAAATACGAGTGAAATGCATGTGGCAAAATACATTACCCCGAGCAATTTAAAGTGTCAAACTCAAGCATCGACATAAGTATCAAATATCGATAAGTTCATATCAAAAGAATAAAAAGACACTCGCATTCCGGTGATGTAATATAAGAGAGATGAGCATAGATGAAACTAACAATAGAGAGGCACACACACTACCATACAACCGTGTCCTAATCCTTATTACGTAAAGTTTATTATTGAAACCCGATGGGCTCCTTCTCGCGTATCCAAATTGTTCACAAAGCATACACACAGGAAATTCTAATACAATCAATTTTCCTCGAAGAAATGGAACTAGGTATCATTCTTTTTCCCCGTATTATATAGCCTTCTATCTCCGCTTTAGCCGAGAAGATATTTTCTCGAAAATATCTTTCTCGCATGCTCAAAATTGTTAACAATCATTATCAAAACCACAAAATGGCATGATGGGGAAAACAACTTCTTCCATCATGCGTAACAGTTCGGCCAAACTTAAAACCAAAATGTAGATCATTGTTCAAGGTAAAAGCAAATGCAAGAGTGGGAGGAAAACCGCCCACTCTCAAATTTAAATCAAACATAATCGAAATGAAAGTAAAGGCCGTTAAGGCCATGTCATGAATGAAACACGTCGTGTCATGAAAGTCGTTGTCGAGGTCGTAGTAGACGCCCGGAGGAGGCACACTCTGGAAGGACCGGCATGTCGAGTCGTAAATCGCGTTAACCTCCGCCGGCTTTCCTCGTACTCTGGCTCGAATATCTCCTCGAGAGTCTCTCCACCCCCGGTAAATGCCTCGCCGAAGGTGTGGATGTCTCCGTGGGTGGGGAGACGGTAACGATCATGTGAGGAGACTAAAATCCTTCTCGTAGGGCCGTGATGATGGCGTAGCTTTAAGTCGAGTTCCTTGCTCATCCGGCGATCCGACCGTCGATCCCGTTCGCTCTGTAGCGTCGTGTATTCGTCTTCGTGGTGCATTAGTACCGAGAGCGTTTGGTTCTGCAACATGAAGGGAGGCCGGGGCAGTTGGTGATTTCTGCCTCCATACCTTGTTGAACCCACTGTTTCCACAATGTCTCTGCGACCCGTCGGAGAGCCTTTGAAGTCGCCGATCGAGCCTCCTCTTTTCTCTATCATTTTCCGACATTCGTTGATTTCCAACCGCTCGGGAATGTCATGTTTTACCACGTCATTCGCTCTCGGGCAGTATAGAGAAAAGATATATAAATTCCGCGTGTTGGGCTCTAGCTGCGCATTATCCCGCCCTCCTCGCAATCTCCTATTAAGGTATGGAAGGGTAGATTTTTAGCTCTCCATCATTGTTAGAACCCCACCTGCCCGCCCGCCCCGCCACGATTATATCTCGACCGCATCAAAGCTTCCGGCCCCGACCAGGGTGATACTTCCCTTCACCTTACTCTTCGGCCTCGGCGATGATCTCGTTGTTGTTCGCCGGGCAGCTTCTTCCTTCCTCCACTTCTCTTTCAGCTCTTCAATAGTTCTCGACCTTCGGGCCTGTGGCGCCCGCTCTTCCACCTTGCTTTGTCGTCGTTGTTTGCTTCCTCACACTTCTCTATCCCACCCATAGCCGTGGACAGTTGTGTCACGCGGGATCCCCGTCCCACTGATGTCTCGCTACCGCATGACAACCGTGTGTAAACTCACGGTCTCACAGCCTTTTCGCAGGGGCTCGCTTTCCGCATCTTCCATTCTTCCCACCATATTTTTTCTTTCTCCTCTCTCTCTCTCCGGAAAGTTTACCATCACCCGTTTTTCTCCTCCTCCACGTGCACCGCCCTCATTGGTCTCAGACGGATGTGAAGCCTGTGATGCCGTACCGTTTCTAGCCGCCGAAATGTCCTTCTCCAACTTGGCTATTAATGTCGCTTGCATTCCCTTCCCTCCGTCGTCCGACCTCTTAATCGCTCTAAGGACGCGCACCGATGCGGCGTTAGCACGACAAGCGCCTGCTCGGCGGAAAAGAGCCGTTCAGCCATCGACCCTCGCTCCGTCTTCTTTAGGGCAAGGGTAACTGCGAAATCTTATCCTTCATCATGTCGCAGTATTGTCCGGAAAAGGTCATTCGTGTCCGTACCGGAACCTTTCATGTCGACAACCAATTCAATCACCTGGTAGCTAGGGACGTCCGAATTCGGGTCCGTGACAGCTCGGCCATGGAAAGCACCGGTGTCTTCGGCGTGTCCGCATTAACCGAGGCAAGAGATTCGGGTGTGATATTTCTCAAACAAAACCTCCTAGTTTGGCCCCATATTTGTCTCCGACGCGTTTTATTGGCTCTACCTCCTTTCTTTTGTCTTCGAAGCAGGAGGCCCGATGATGGCCCGAGTGACTTCGGCCAGGTCGAGGAGGCGGTGCTATCTCTTAGAACCACTATCCTCGCCTTTCTGTTTTATCATACTCTCCAAAATTTGGCGAGGGGCCCGTAATTATCCCTTCCCCGATGACCCCGCTCACTCGCGTCACCCTTTGCCTCTTGGGTGGTGGCGCTCCCATACCGCCCTCGCTCATTTCCCCCCTTTGTTCACTTCCCTTCTTTCTCCGTGCGCATGAGTCCGTCTCCATCCGCGAAAACATAGGCCGTACTTCATAATTAGCCTTCCACCCGGTAAAATGGCCTGGATTCACAACGTAGGGCAGACCTATTTCTTTCTTTTTATTTGAAATAATTTCCCGTGGGTCATAAGCCCAACTCTCCCCTAATTTCGCATCCAAGTTCCGCAATATTTTCTCACAATCGGGAGGGCATATCTAGAATTTACAACAAAGGGGCCAATATTGTCCCGGAAGCTTTCCAGGATGTAGCCTTTCTTAGCGGGACGAAATGGCCGGGCCGCCCTTGAGGGCTTGCCGGGATGTATTCAAGGGCGTAGACTCGCTGACAGAAAGTCGGGAGTCGGTAGGGGGCTACTTCGGCTCCACAGACACGGATTTCGTATACTCCTCTCGATAGAAAACCAATCGCCGAGACACCTACTTCCCACCGTAACCCGGCTGCCCATCTCTCGGGAAAACCCTAGTGGGAAGGTGTGCATCGTGAATGATGGTAAGCAATGGACATGAAGGTATTCACGAAATCGATGCAACCCTCCCCTTAGGTAATTGACGAATCTGAGAAATCTACCAAGACCCGGCTCGGGCCGAGAATTTTCGTAATACACATCCGGTCCACCCCAAATGATTAAACTTGTCCGTACGTCGGAACAGAAGAGGTAGAAAACCAACGAACAAAAACGAAACTTTCTTGCCTTGGCCGCTTCCCGAAATTCATTCGATGGTAAAAGACAAGGAAACCCGGAATATCCAAAGGTAACCCCATCTTCCGAGTCATAAGCCACAAGAATCGAATGCATACCTGTGAAATGCCTCAGTGTCCTTCTCCCCAGGAGGTCATAATGAGGGACAGGATCGGTTTTACTCCCTTTCATTAAACAGACTTAATGGGAAAGGCTCAACCCGAGGTAGGGTCACGCCCTCGATTGACCGTTAAAGCAGAAGGCACCTGGGCGAGCTTCCCTTGGCGCTTATTAAACCGTGCGAGCAAGGTTTCGTCTTTAAAACCCAAGTAGGCATCACCGGGAGGGAAACGAAGAGCCCGCTTACAATATCGGGAGAAAGGGGAGAAGATTATGCCAATTTCCGAGGGGAATGAAGGCATCAACATGTGAATCGTAAGAGTCTCTAAGCGTACAATAAAATCGACACAAAGAATGGGACTTGGGGTAATGTAGTGACATGCTTCTGACGTGGACAACCTCGGAAACGATCAAAGATGCATAAAGTATGGCCGAACAAGAGGCTTGATGTTCCGCATATCGAAAGGGTATTTGGGTCACAGACACCGCTTGCAAGTCGCTGTGAAGGGGCTCGAAACTGTAAGAGGATTTCTAGACTCATGGAGTTGGGGAGTTTCAAAGTTCGGCTCTTCGGGCGCGCCTCTCCTGGCGGCGCTATTCAACAATCTTTAAAAAGAGAGAAAGGGAAAAATAATGAAACAAAATTCCGAAAATGGATTACCCGAGCAAGAGGGTGACAATGCTTGGGAAAACGATTGTGAACCGTGATAGTTGACTTGGACAAACCCGACGTTCTTCCCTACTTGGTAATCGCCGTGAAAAACTACCCGAAAATAATTTTACCGTAGAGGAATACGAGAGTTTTTACCATTCGGGAGGACCGTTTAAAGTTAAAAGGTGAAAGTAAGAGAATGCAGGAAAGTGTCGAAGGACACTGAAGAATGTAGATACTGCGGGCGCGTGGGGATTAGGTAAATCTAGATATAGGTGAGCGCCCTCGCAGTGTGTTGCAAGCCGGCACGGGCCCCAGTACCACCGTCCCACGGACTTACCCTTACCGTTGTTCCATACATTATCCACTTTTTAACACGTAGGAATTCCCCTTTTGCCGACTAACGCTTATCTTCCTCACTCGGGCGGGTCGACCTTTAACCCACACCACGACACAAAATCTTCTTGGCCCAACCCCCTCGTTACTATTCCTTCGTCGTGAAGTCTTGCCACGTGTCGCAAGTCCGCGGGGTAAGGGCCTTGTCCTCTCCTCACCGCTGACCCCCTGGACCCCACGTACCGCCGCCATGTATAATCAAAGGCCTTTCTCTCGTATATGAGTTGATCCTCAGCGTGCTGTCTCCCTTACTCTTGTGCGCGCTCATCAACTATTGTTCCGCCTTCCTCACTTAGTGCCATTTATCCATTGGTGTCAATATATGTGCGTTTTTGTCCACCCTTTTTCCCTTTCTACCGATTTGATTTGACACCTGCTACTTGGCACAGCACCCAATGTGACCCAAGCCCATCTTTTAGGGACTTTCGTGGTTACGTCGAGAATTGAACAGTCAGACACTACTCATAGGTGGGTTCGACGTGAATGATTTGATTTCTGTTTTCGGTTCCCTTGTTGGGTTCCAGCTCAGAGTCAAAGCATGCATCAGTCTCTGAGTCTTTTATCTCAGCCACTAGTGCTTGCTTCACGTGACATTTGTTCGTGTTGTGAGTGGGAGTTTTGTGGAACTCACACCACTTTTCGGTTTCCTTATTTGCCTTCCCAAAATTATTGGCTTGCTGCTTTGAGGAGTTGTCTCGGGGGGTCGCAACTTGGCTCTGTGGCTTGGGGGTGCCTTTTCTCATCTTCGGATTCGCAGATCCAAATTTTTGCTTTTTATTCTTGAATTTATGCTCAACCTTTGCACCTTATCTGTATGCTGAACCAAGCGAGGAGATGTCTAGGAACTCCATTTCCTCCTGATTATATTTGTGCAAGAAACTATGGTACTTGAACACCATATGTTTCTCATAATTTTTAATACCCAAATTTTTTCACAGGGTATGGAAAATATTTGTCATCTCATTCACATATTGATCCCTTTTTTGCTGCAACCTAGTCAATGGGACATACTTGTCCTCATAGATCCCCACGTGGTAACATTGTTCCTTGATGGTGTCTCGGAAAGAATTCCTAGTTGGTGTAGCTAAAAAGAGTGAGGGTTCTCTCTCATCCCTCTGTTCATAATAGGTTTTCCAACAATCCTTGACACGGGGGGTGACTTTGAGGAGTGCAAAAGTGATATTTTCCCGATTGGAAAAATCATGAACCGAAAAATACTCTTCCATAGGATTTAATCATCTATCTATGACGTCTGCACCTATCTGGCTTTCAAATATGGGAATGTAAAAGTTAAATTATACCTTTAAGAGAGTTTTTCCTCCAGAGTTGCTTTGGATGAAGATGCATCACCTATGGGCATTCACCGAAGGCTATGGGAAAATTTGTCCATCATCGCGTTCCTCTGTCGCTCGAGGGATTCTTCAAGCAATATTTTGAAAGGATCTCCTACTCCCTTGTCTTTATTTTCTTCTGCCATGGGAGGTCGTTGGGGTTTGCGAGGCTGGTGTTGCAAAGGTTCAACCAGTTCGAGCCTAACTCCTTATAACCCGACCTCATTGGGGAAATGCAAATAAAAATAGAGAAAGAGCAGATTGCTCTAATACCATTGATTCGGACTTATGTAGGAATGAAATAAAATACAAACATAAACATAAACACAACTATGAAAAAAATCTTCATTTCATTAATATCAAAGAACTGAAATATGCTTACATACATAATGGAAATAAAACTAGCTCGGACGATGATAGCTTATATCTGAGAAGATATGTGGTAGATACATACCTATGAACTGTGTTACAATGAGGCTCAACGGTCATTTTATCATTTAACAACAAATGAAAACCCTAAACAACCAAAACCATATCCCTAGGAGATGGAACACCAAGAGTTTGTGGGCCTCGTTTGGGTTAGTTGGGAAGCCAACTTCCTGGGGTTATAACTTGGTCATCTGAGCTCCGTTTGGCGCGTATGATACCTTGTTAAAATATATATCTCTACATATTACAAGATTTGCACACAAACTTGCAGCGCACCTCAAAAATCACCATTTATGGGGTTAAAACAACTTTGGAAGTTTAGGACCCAAAAACATTTAAAAAATAGTAAATGCTTCTATAATCAAGGAAACTGATAAAACTGACTAGAGGTCTAGGTGGAATAGGCGAGTGGCCACCAATATCCACCTGGATCACAAAATCTATAGCATTGTCTCATATCCATCATAAAATTCATTGGTACTAGTAGGATATTATCAAAGATTCATTAAGGAATTTTCTAATATTGTGGGACCTTTGCCAAAATAAATGTTTAAGGAACCAAGTTTCTATGCAAAACATTTCATGATGAAATATTTTAGGCGCTTAATAAGAATTTGACTTCATTGACATTAATGCTACAATTAAATAAAAAATTCCTAGTATGCACCAATGGTAGAAACAAGGGTATTGGGGGTGTTGTCAATACTAGAGACAACCTTGAGTTGTGAAAGACCAGTGCCTAGGGCATCTTATATAGCAAGGAGTAGTATGATATAACAAGGACAATTAGCAGAACATGGCTCTTTTTCTATTTCAATTTTATTAGGAAAGATCAATGTAGATGGAACCAGAATATTCACAAACTCAGCATAATGAAAGGAACACTGCAGAGGCAAGGAGTGAATTCTCAATATAAATGTATCAGACAAATCAAAGACAACTTGCTGTAAGGAGGGCTGGATTCTAAAAATGCTTTACAGAGATTGAAAATCAGACGACATGCTATGTAAGAAATATAGAAGGAATACTAACTACTAATGAGATGAAATTCTATAAACATATCTGAACATGAGATGGGCTTAAGATAATTATAATCCACACATGTCCATAGCTTTCAAAAAATGACATCCCATAACACTTAATATAGAAGAAACGTGGATGAAGTTGAAAATGAAACAACATATCATGATTGAGCCATATTTAAAGCGCTAGACAGGTTTAGCATGAGTATCGATTGTGATAAATTCATACCAGAACCAGTGAGCCACTCACATTCCAGAGCATGATACAAAAAGGATGGAAATAGTGAAATGAACAGCTAAACTATATCACATAAGACAGAATTAAAAACTATAAAGCATCAAGACCAGAATCCTCATTAAAGGTAAAACTCCTTATCGTTGAGACCCAACGGGCTCCTCACATTTGTATTAAAACTTCAACAAAATGCACACAAGAAACTCTTTCACAGCCAATTCTTTAGAAAATCTGGAACCTATTTTTCTCTTCGGTTCTTGCTTATACAGAAGCCTCAGAAACATGATCGAGAAGATATTTTTGGGAAAAATATCTTCCTCGCGTCCTGGAAATCAGTTTGAGGTCTCCGTAAAAAACAACCAAAATCATGATGAGGAATAGGGGCATATCATCATTGACAGTTGTTTGGTCAATTTAGTGTGTCCTAAATTGCTGCATTTAATTTGTCAATCCGGGAATCGTAAGCTGATGAAGTGCGGCACACTATATGTGCAAGATAACCTATTTCTTAACTTTTGTCGTTGTTGGTCTTTCTAAGGTGAATAGGAAATTCTAAAATGAAAACAAGTTTGGTTATATTTGTTCAAGGAAGTGATATCCCCTATAATGATTTACCAACTTGAAACTTTAAAAGCAAATTGAAAATTACAATGACAAGACTTGAAAGAAAATAAAAATGTACTACTGAAATGAAAAGGTGCCGCTAATCTAATGAATCAAAACAAAGAAACTAGTGAGCATGAAAACCAAACTATTCTTGTCGCCAACTAAACACAAAAGAAACTATGCTTAAGGAAATTAAAAATTGCAACAAAATAAAATCTAAATCGTATTACATCAATTTATCTTCTCGACCTTCATCATTAGTCCACCATGATTTTTGGAAGTAATCATAAACAACTTGAGTAAATCGATATTTAATTTGCGTAAGTAAACTAATACTAAACCATACACCATGATTCAATCCCTCACCACCGGCCCACTCGTGGCTTTTGGAGGCAATCGAAGATGTCATGCATGATTTAATATATCTAAATTACAGAAAAAGAAACTAACATCGAAATCCACACATTTCATAATGCAACTTCTCACCATCACTCCGTACCGTGGCTTTTATATAACCTAAGATGCTATGAGCAAGATTAGTATATCTAAATTTAAAAGAAACTAATACTAAACTACACATTTCATAATGCAATCCTCACCATCACCCGAAATTGCAGGGCTTCTGGAGAGGCAACTGAAGATGCTATGAGCGTATTAGCATTCAAATTTTAACTACCGAAGCAAATAAACAAAATCGAAAATGAACAAAGAGTAAATACCGAAGTTAAACAAAAGCTATGAAAAGCAAACTAAAGAAGCAGTAATGTTAGTTTCATGTCATTAGTCAAAAAGCTATAAAAATGCTCGGGCCGCCCATCTAAAACCTTAAAAACATAAAATACCGATCGTTGATTAACAATCATAAAGCATGAAAGACAGAAATGAAATGGAAATTATGGAAGTGTATAAACAGTAAATGAAACAAATCGCAAAGTATGAACATATGAATAGATTATGATACAATGATTTCTAAAGAAACAAAATGAGAAATATACACTAATACACAAAACCTTAGCCGAGTCAGGCCCTCTACACAACCTTGGTAACGGTCCTCAAACACTTAATTAAGTTGAAAAATAGAGTCTTCTACACAAAGTAGTTCATTACGTATTAGTAATGTTACGCACAAATGTGCCGTAATCACCACAGAGCGTACTAAAAGATAACAAAGACTACATTCACGAACATCAACTAACTTCCCTATGCGTATGCAAACGCACTATATATAACAACAAACTATAACTTCCGTTTCCTAATGTTCATGCTAGTGGAGAGCACGCACTACTACGTCCATGGATATAGGAGTATGGCCGTGTTGGAAAGTAGATCTACGAGAGGTGGATGCTTGAATTCGAATCTAGAACCCCGTATTGCATGTCGATTTAACCTCCGCAAAGCTAAACCGCCGTATGGATCTTTATGTGCCACGAACAAAGAGTCCGGCCGACATGAAACTCCATAGTTGACTTCATGTGGACGCCTTTCGACCGCGCTTCTTTTGGACGAGTTTGCTTGAACTAAGAGACACGAACCATGTCCACGCTATTCCCCGACCTCGCCCATGTGGCTCGCCCTTGTAGACACCGTAGTGCTAGAGTTTCACAAACAGTCGCGGAAAGTTGCGTACCGCGAGCGGCAAGATTCCGCACCGAATGAACAAAATTCCGTATCAAATAGCAAACACAAAAATATAATTAAAAACCATGTTAGATGCCCTTTTCGTACATGATATCGACAATTTGGGATAAGCGCCTAGGTGAGTGAAAAAGGTATGGAAAAGTGTATGTGGAAAAGATGCAAATTTGGGACTCAACATACCCCCATCGTGAAGGTGTTGCATGTCCTCATGCAACCAAAATTTTGATACCTTTGTTCGCTCATGTGCCTCGATACTTCAGCCGCACATCCAATCCCCTTCTCTTTCTTCTTGGTTTTTCATTAAGCACCTAAATTTGATATTCACAAGTGCTCGCTCAATTTCGGCATTTTCAATTTCTTATTTTTCTTTGCCTATTCCCCAAATGTAACATAGTATTATCATGGATGATCTTGCTCAAATTTTGCCTAGTTCTTTCAATGTTTCATTTTCATTTTTGATGTGCCTATTTAAAGCTCTGTACTCAAAAAAATTTCCCCGTTTTTAATGATTGAACTAAATCATCCCGCAATGTATGGCTGAATGGAAGAAGTACTTCTGGACCTCGTGGTCGCCTTTTCCAAGGATTCTATATAGTCATATACCTCTCCTCGCTTGGGGTCTACTTCCGGTGTCATTTTCATTGGGTCGTCCCCAAATGTCAGAAAGGAGAATTGGTGTTCAAAAATCCTGCCGAGGAGGGCTTACATCAATATTTTGGTCGAGAATAAGATGGAGTATGCTCATTGTCCGATTGGGAATGAAAGGAACCGAGGTTCACTAACCGACCGAGATGGACTATGGTCAGCTTGGGGACCGTTCGTATGTCTCCTCACCCAAATCAATGAAATGAGGACCCTTAATTTGCGTTTTTCAATTTCCCCTTAAGCCTCGCTTCTCCCCACATGCCGTGGTACACTACCCTTTTGTTCTTGTTTTCTTCTTTTTCTCGTCTTCTTGGGCATGGATGACCGTTTTTGAAGATAAACTAATCTTTCGATAGTATTCGATGATCTTCTTCTTCGAAGAAGGAGTTTTATGTATGTACCTCAATAGTTTCTCTTCTTTCTTTTGGTATTATTGGCTTTCTCTTTTCCTTTGGATATCCTTCTTTCTTTTCTTTTACCAATTCTTCCCCACTTAGCTTCTTTCCATAGTAATAGTAGGAGTGTTTTGGATTTCCTCAATTGTTCTTTTCTCCTACTTTTCGCCGTGCTAGTCGCGGGAATTTCCGAGTAGGAGTAATTTGGGTTTCAACATTCATTCTTTTTCTTCTCTACTCCTTCTTCTAATTGAACTACCTTCGGGGAATTTCCCCGAGGTTCTTCTGAAGAAGTTTCTAACTAGGAATTGTTCCCATGTATCTTTTCTTTCCCTTTAGCTCCTTTTTCAATCGTAATTTTTATAAGGTCAAAATTGGTGATGTGGAAGATGAGGCTCTACATCTCCTAAGTGTTTTTGGAATGGGGGCCATGCCCATTTTCTTCAAGCTATTGAATAGAAAATAAGGGAGAGATTGAGAGTTTGGTTTTATAGAAAATTCATCAATAGCCTGGTATGGTACATGTACATAGACCCAAAACCCGCCTTCACATGTAATGAATTTCTAAACAATTAGCAAGAAAGTGGCCCATTCTTCTTTTTTTTGCATGCACAAGGGATTCCTCTTTTAAAAACAAAGTGATGTCCATACCTTGATTTCGTAGGATTGTTCTCCATGCCTCATCACCGATACTTTTATTTTTGAACCAACGTTCTCCTCCCGAAGAAGTTCTCCGTGGTCGTTGCTATTGGGATGCTCATCGACCGAAAACTCGAGGTCTCCACCTCGCTTCGAGCCATCAAACGACCTTGCAAATGCTTTTGCACCGTGGTAACCTCCGACCTTCGAATAAAACGCACCATTTTTCTTTTCTTCAACATCTTTGCTTGCGGATATCCCTCTATAAACTTCTGTCCTTTCGGCTCGCCCTTAATAATTTTCCCATTTCACTTTCCGTGCTTCACAAATTTGCTTTCGTGAGGGTTTAAGTGGAATGAACGATGGAATACACAAGGATTTGTTAACGACCGTGGGAATGTATCACAAAATGGGAATGAGCACTATAAACTAATGGAGTAAGACCGTGCAGATATACCGGGGAGTGAGAAAGTAAATGATAAAAGTGAACAAATGGAGTGAACAGTGAGTGAGAATGAGTAGAGGTTTGGCAACACGACAGAGACAATGGCGTAGAGTAAGTTGGTCAGCATAAATAATATCTGGCAACGTTTTGAATTTTGGTGATCCATGTTAATTAAATATGAACACGTTTCTTCAATCAACCAAGCAGGAGTCAGCGCCCAAGAGTCCTAAGTCAAATCAAATACGCTTCACTATCACCCCTGGGATATTGGATCATAAGTGAAAATTCCAAGCTGAACAGATGAAACCGTTTGTGAATAAATGCAAGAGGATAAATATGGAGATCATGAAAGGTTACGTAACCGTCAATATAATCATTGCGCGTAATGGGTAGATCTCATGGTTTGTAACCATATAAAAATGTTTTTCAACACTATTTGAACAAATTTTATTCATACCTTCGAATCTTTTTGCTTTTGCCCTTGGTCTTCAACCGATCGATCTCCATTGGTGTCTTGAATGCTCCATTGATCTCTCTCTCCTACATTTTATTTCACATTATGAAAATAATATCCGACCGTACATTCTCTTTGAAACAGTAGTAGCCGTGAATCTCGCTTTCCGGCCGGCGTGAAATCGGAGTCACCGCGAGGGGTATCGTATGTCACCGACAGAATCGACACGATGTTTGGTTGAATGAAATGAACAAATGACAAATGACCGTATGGAAATGGTCATGAAAAAGATTTTTATCGATGGAGGATGAAATGAATGGGAATGGAGTAAAATGAAATGAAATGAAGTGGAATGAAATGGAGTGGGTGGTGAAATGAAATGAAATGAAAGACGTATTTTTTTTTTTTTGGAAAATATAGAGTGTCGTGTGTCCCCGATTTTCACCCTATATTTTCTCGCATAAGACCGCCAATCAATGATTGGTTTTCAAAGCTTATACCATTTTTTTTTTTTTTTTTTAAATCGAAAAACAAAGCTAGGGCCGGTGGAGAAGAAGAATTCTTCTCGTACCTGTACCGATTGGCAGAAATTTCTTGGAAACATCTTGAAAAAATCCTCTTTAGAGAGTGGCTTATGATAAACTTTCAATCTATGGCTATTCACAATAAGAGGAGTTTGTACCATCAATGGTCTTCGATTCTGCTGTACCTCCATTGCTAAAGATCTTGTCAACTTCATATGGCCCAAGCCAATGAGTCTCAAATTTCCCTTGAAAATTTTTAAATCCTGAGTCGAATAGCAATGCCCAATCTCCTTTCGAAACTTTTCTTTGATATATTTGTCATGCCACTTAGTTCTTTGATATTGAACTAGGATCAGTTCTTAGAATTGCTTTCGTCCGATCTCATCTAGCTCATTCAATCGCTCCATTCTATGCTTTTGGGCTTCCGATAAGTCCATCCCCAATCGAATCGGCTATCTTGAAGGTCTTGACTTTGGAACCAATGGGGAGTAAGACTTCTTTTCCCATAAACAAGTTCATAGGGAGAATGTCCCCGTTGTATTCCTCCATGTAGTTCCGTAGCTCCACAAGGCTTCGGAAGCCCTCTCGCCCCAGACCCTATGGCGAGTCAGCTTGGTGATGATACTGCCAACTTTTGTCGTGGACTCCATCACCGCTCTGTTCGTGGATGGTAAGTGACAGATCTTCTTGTGGCTTGATTTTGTATTCTTCCACCAACTTTTCCACCAAATTGGATGAATTGGCTCCCCCCGGACCGTCACAATTTCTCTTGGAACACCAAAACAGTAAAAATATCCTCATAAAGAAAATGAACAATCGAATTTTCAGAGCGTATACTAATGCTTTAGCTTCTACCCATTTAGTAACATAATCAGTACAAACCAATATATACTTCTTTTGCTTAGATGGTGAATAACAGGTCCAATGAAATCTAAAGCCCATTTTTCAAAGGGTTCAATGAGTACCGTGTCGTCATAATGCAATTTCATTTGAAAGGTAGGTTTCCCACTCTTCGGGCAAACCTATCACACCTTTTCGACATATTGTTTTTGCATCTTTGAAGAGGAAGGCCAATAATATCCCAAAGAAAGGATTTATAGGCCATCCTTGTCCGCAAAGTGTCCGCCGCATGGTTCATCATGACATGCCTTAAGAATATCGTACTCTATCTTCCCCGACACATCTTCTGATCAAAGCAAGATCCGGCCCCGTTTAAACAATTCGTTAGAAATCCACGAATATTTTGAACTCTCCCCGAATAATCTTTCGTTTTTCTTTCTTGAAATAAATGAAGGTAGTTTCGTAACTACAAATAGTTAAGAATATCCCATACCAAGGGTCTTAATAGTTACCGGTAAAGAAACATTCATCAGAAAACTTATCTTCACAGGAGAATCTTCTTTAGTATTCTGAATCCTGTATACAAGAAATCAGCTACTCATATTCGTTTTCCCCGGTCTATCCAACACAAGAATATTGAATTTTTAAAAAGTAAAAGCCATCTTGTCACTCGCCATTAGTAACAAAGCCTTGTTCATTAAATATCCACCGTGCATCGACCGCATGAATAAAAGTTTCATAGCCCCGTTAGTGTAATGTCTAAACTTATTAATTGCATGAACAACAACTAAGAACTCTTTTTCAGTCACAAGATAGTTCAACTCCGTGGGAGTCAATTTTTACCGGTGTAATAAATGGCATAAGGAATTAAATCTTTTTTTGACTCAACACGTGCCTCCAAGAGCCGTATCTCAAGTATCCGTAGAAATATGGAAAGGAAGTTTCCAATTTGGTCCTCTCAAGATAGGTGCTTCGTATATTCTTGTTTTCAAAGTTTCGAAAAGTCAGATTGACAATCGTGATCCTACGAAATTCGCGCCTTTGTGGGCAATTTGAAGAGTGGAGATGCTATTTTAGTGAAGTTTTCTATAAATCTTCTATAGTAACCAAAAGAACTTAAAACTTTTCAGAACATCTCTTTGACAATTTGGAATAGGCAATTTGGAGATGACTTCAACTTTGATCTATCAACCTTAATCCCATTTCGAAATATGATGTCCTAAAACAATCCCTTCAAGAACATCATAAAGCATTTTTCATGGCTTAATGAAAGGTTTGTTTTTACATCTTATGAGAACTTTTTTCCACCATCGTTCTTCAAATGAATTACCATAAACTCGTAAAATCATCTATATAAAACTCTTCACACAATCATGGATTAGATCAGAAAATTCCTAGTACCGCTCTTTGGAATTGTCAAAAATACATAACCCAAAAGGAAGCAATTTCGTAGGCAAAAGTTCCCCATGGACAAGTAAAATGTGGTCTTATCTTGATCTTCGTGTGCTACCCGAATTTGATTGTAAAATCTCACTAAAACCATCCAAAATGAAAAGTACTTTACCTCGCTAATGTATCTAACACTCGATCAATAAAAGGAAAAGGAAAGTGATCCTTCAAAGTTGCTTTGTTCAATTCTCGTAATTCTAATGCATACCCTCCATTTACCATTCTTTTTTAGGTACTATAACCAAAGGAGAAACCCATCGGCCATCTCGAAATTGGATAAATGAAGTTTACATTGAGAAGTTTTCTTTTGTGCCTTTCTTTCACTATCTCCCCAAGATTTGGATTCATCCTTCTTTGAGGTTGTCTCGATTGGTCTACTCGTTTTCCTCAATATAGATATGATGGATGCAAGTCTTAGGATCAACAATTATGTCGTATACCCTAAATGCAAATGCAACAGAATGTTTTTGCAAGATTCTCGGTTAGTTCTTCTTGTTGTGACTTCTCCAAATGTTTGTTGATATTCAATGTCTCTTTTCCAAAATCAATAAAGCAACGAATTACCAAACACTTCCATAGAGTAAAGAGACACTTGTCTTCAAGGATAAATATTCTAAGGTCGATTCCAAATCGAAATTGTGTGGTCATATTCTAAGATATCTCAAAATTTTCTAATGTGTTCAATTTGACTATCCTCACTAATTTCGAAATGGTAAAGACAGTGTTGTATAGTGTTCTCATCATCGACCCATTCATTGTCTCCTATTTTCGTGATTGCTCTTGGTTGGAGGATACAAATTGAATTTCTTTGTCGAATTACCATTAGAAATGTACATGTCTCCGCATCTACAACTAATAAAGCATCAAATTAGGCTACCAAGGTCTTCCTAAGACAATTGGATGTCCTCCAGATTATTCTTTGGGAGTCAAAATCATAAAGTCTACCCGGATATTCCCAAGAATCTAAGGAGACCGAAATACTTTCTAATACACCATCTCGTTTAATAACCAATCTATCCGCAAGTCGCAATAAAAGTAGGTGTAAAAAAGAAGGTTAGGAAGTTTTAACCGTTCCATAGTCTCGTCTACTCACAATGTTGACAGCGTGCACTTCCCTAAGTCAATCAATGTGTTTGGAATTTCTATCCCATTTATATGTGTCTTCGACAATTGGACTCGGATCTAATACACTTCTCCGCATAGTAATTTTTCCCATCATAATGTCTCAGTAATCTTTCCTACCAGGTGGATTCTTCTTGTGTCTTTTAGTTTCCTTCCTGTCTTTTGAAACTCAACTCTCGGTGATTTTTGCTAGAATAGGAATTTTCTCGAATGGCTCGTAGCAATGGAATCTTGATACAAACATTCTTCAATTCATCTAGAAAGTCATAGTTAGGCAACAAGATTGTTTTTCCACCCCTTATCAATTTGTAGTCTTTCCCATAAAAGGAGGTAGATGAAGACGCAAAGTTACCAACTCGATAGAGTTGTGGGTGTTAGTTTTTTCTTTTTCTTTTTTGGAATTTTGAATTTTTGAAGAGACTCTTCCCTAACCCTTATTGACTTGAAGAGAATCCTCCTTATGTATCTTGCTCTTGAATATCTATAGAAGGTTTTTTCTAAAACTCATCGTATCCTGTGTTGTACATCACAGAGAGGAACAATCATATAGGTAGGAAATTGCTGTCCTCTACCATATAAGTAGTTTGAGGATTTTATTGTTAGGATTTTGGCAATGGTATTTAGCCGGAAGTTGATTTGGTTCTGTTGGTATGGAAGAAGGAGTTGAGGATTTGTATTTTGTTGAGAAGGTTGTTGTTGTGGAAATGGCAGTCAGAAAGTTGTGGATTTGGGCTTGGAAGTTGTGGAGCTTGTTGATTTTGAAAAGATGAGATATTTATAAAATTGGAGCAAATCTCCCATAAGGATTTCATCCTCGTACCCATGGTCGATATGAATTTCGATGTTGGGGCCAAGGCTGTTGCCAAGGATTCCATCTGGTGGGGTTTGCAGAAGATCTGCTGTGGTTATTAAACCTTTGAGATTGTTGTCCCCCGCTAAGGCCCCGTACAAAACAGAGATTCTACCGACGGACTTTCTTGAAAATGTCTTTGAGTCCAGGGATTGAAGGAAAATCTCTGATCTCATGATTTTCCGAGAAAATCATACATGTTTCTACAACTTTTGCATCCAAGGGACATTCCCTTAAAGCATGTTTCTTCCTACATTTTGACAAAGATGGCTAAAGCATCTCGTTTCTCGCTTTTCTTCGCTTGTTTTGGATTTTAAGGGTGTCTAGTTGTTCACTAAGGCTCCCCAAGGATATCGCTTTAACTCATCAAGCATATTACCAATCTCCTCGCTCTATCATCGATCCGCTTGCAGATTTGTTAGCCCTAATAAGAGAAGAATCCCTAGGCTCCTTTTCCGTTTTAGATTTTCCTTTGAGAGATGGATACATAGTTCTCGTTATACTTCACTAAATGGAAGTTGAGAAATGTCTCCTTTCCCCATCATGTTTAAAATGTCTATCCATTCATCTCTAATGGCTTTTAATAGAGGGCTTTCAAGGTTTCATTATCTAAGTTGATCATCTTTGCTCTTTTCAAGTTGTATTGAAAATCTTTCAAATTAAGTCTTCCAAATTTTCATCTTCTTTTGCATCATTTTGAATACCTCATCCTTGTGATTGGTGGGCATACAATAAGTCCAAGTATCTCGTCCAAAAATGTTTGTTTCATATCATTCCAAGTCCTAATAGATTGAGTGGCTAATCCCATGAACCATTTCCTCAGCTAAACATCCCTTCAATGTTGAAGGAAACAAACTTGAGTTTTTGAGAATCTTCCACATAGTCATAAGTTCTAAGACACTACTTCAAACTCAAACATAAATGTTTCTATGATCCTTCATCAAACCACAAAGTTAGGAGACATTGTTAAAAAATACCCATAGGGGGTGAATCGCATTACCGTATAATCAAATCCTTTTTACTTTTCATTCCTTAAAACCCATACGCTACTTTACCAAGAACCACGTATACACACGTATCCCCCTTTATGAAACTAGCGTATACACAGAGATTTAGATATGTCATTAACTCTTCACTTAAATCATTCCATCATGTATTCTTCAGATATTCAATAAGCAGTAAACAGGTGCAGTAAGAACAGAATAAACCATCACACAAAGCATCACACATGAACACCAGGATTTTTAGGTGGAAACCCAAATCGGGAGAAAACCACAGCTGCAGTTGCTCAGCCTTCAATATTTTATTATAGAGAAAACATCTTACAACATATGTGCTGGCGCAGACTTGACCAGCACGCAGGCACCCACCTGCGCTCGTTTACCAGCCTCTCCTGGAAGGGAGCTACGACCCCCTGACTCGTTTACCAGCCTCTCCTGGAAGGGAGCTACGACCCCCTGATCTCGTTTACCGGCCTCACCTGGAAGGGAGCTACAACCCCCTGACTGAAGGCTACAACCTTCAGCACCACCTTGGACCACGTTTCATCAATTTTCACACTGGATCCAACCACTTCAATAGAACACAACTTGCATACCGCAATTCATCATATTTCCAGACGGAACCCTTTCCATATTTTTAAGCACGAACATACATCATCAACAGATACATATCAACACAGATCAGATAGCAGTAACACAGCAGAACAGATCAGATATTTCATACCCCTTGCTTCGGCGCAAACCCTAGTTTACGTACGCGCTTTCCTTTCCTTCAGCGATGTCGCGTGTGTACGCGTACTTCCCGTCCATACAAACCGGTATAACTACGGTGTATGTTTATTGCGCATGCGCTTTCTCTTCGGCCCGAGCTGCGTGTCTGCGCGCTTTCACCATGATGAAGTAGCGTATAGATCTTCAATTATTATAGGAGGGATACTTCTTCACATCAGATATTCAGTTCAGATTTACCCTTTCACTTCCAACAGATGTTCGCCTAGATGTTCGCCTCATCATAGATCTAAGCCTTCCATAAGCAGATCTAGTAGATACATTCCAGATCTAGATCCCTTTCTTCATCATTGGTGCATCATCCAATCAGATTTATCTTCAAGTGTAACCCTTTCATTCAGATCTACTTCAGAGAGAAGTATTCATTCAAGCTCAGACATCTTGCACCCACACTCTCTTTTTGCACAATGAATTTCTTCTCCTTTTATGTGATTACCCTTTGTCAATACCATGAGCCCCTTTTTCAATACCATGGACCAAAACAATACCATAAGCCCAAAACTACTTGGACGGGGTCAATTAGGCGGATCATTACCCAATACAATGGATTAATACCATGGTGGTTACCCTTGGGTTTGCACTTTTGAGCGCTTTTGCCCATACGCGACTTGAAACGTTATTTTCCGCGTGTATACGCGACTTCACCTAGGCCAATCCGCGTATACTAAGAGACATACTCTTTTTCAACATAGATTTAGCACTTGCTGACTTCTTTTCTTCACTGCCTTCTGTACACACTGTTGATACATCAAATTTACTTCATCAAGAACATATTCTATCAATCACAACTTCATCAAGTGAGTTGTCATTCAATGACAACACTTAGCATCATCTTGCTAACTGGCATCATATCACATCAGATTTACATCGATTACCAAGACCATCAAGTCAAGCATAACTTCATCAGGTGTATTGCCATCAAGGACAACACATGTCAACTGTCACATGTCTTCATCTTCATTCAGTGGGTTGCCATCAAGGACAACACTCTGCATCCTATTTCCAACAATCTCCCCCTTTGGACTTGATGGCAACTATGATGGTGTTTGGTTACTACAACAGATAGTTTAGGTACCATACCACTCTCCCAAATATGTCACTCTCCCAAATATTTGACATCATTATCTTCTCTTCATTAAAACACTTCTCTTCATTAAAACACCATGTCACTCTCCCCCTTTGACATCAAGGGCAAAGGGCGGATCAAAAACCAACACTCTCCTCCTTTTCTCCTCATGTGGAAGAAACATTCTGCAGATCTGAAATGTGCTGAAGTGGCCAAAACTCCCCCTGAGTTCATGCTGAATCTTCAAAAATATTTGTCAAAGAAGTACATGACTCTATGAACTTCCTATCACCAAAGACTCATACTTACATCAATTATCCATCCAAGTGGATTTACATATGAGACTCAACTACCCAACCAAGTGGGTTTACAAATTTGACTCAGCTACCCAACCAAGTGGGTTTTACAAAATTGACAAGTCCTTACATGACTGAATATTACAATTTTACAACATGGGTCTCCACCAGACCTTTTCATACAATACAAATATGACTTTTTTTTTTTTTTTTTTTTCATAACCAATACCAAAAGGTCCTCAAGAAAGAGAACATATTTCAAAAACCATCATAATACCAACACTGCATTACACTCAGCAAAGCTAATGCTCCCCCTGAATCTGTGCAACCAAGCAAACTTTCCAAAGACTAAGGCTCCCCCTTAGTTTGTGCATCTTGAAAACTTCCACCAACAAAACATCAAGGCATCTTCATCAAAACATTAGAAACAGAATTATGAGAACTGGAACACTGTCAGAGATACCAAACAGTATCAGAGATACCAAACAACACTGCAGCTGTGCTGAAGAATGCTGAACCAACCAAAAAAAAATTTCAGCAACCAAACATACGCGGTTTTATTTGCATGAACTTGCGTACATACGCGACTGTGTTTCAAGAAACCCGCGTATCCCAAGACATCTTCTAAATTTCAACCAGATTTGTTCTTTTGACTGGCAGAGACCACTCCCAGATTCTGTCTTAGATACTCAAACGCTTCCCTGGGCAGAGGTTTGGTAAAGATATCAGCAGCTTGTTCTTTGGAGGTAACATACTCCAACTTCACTTTTTGCTCAAGCACTTGTTCACGTAGGAAATGATATTTGATGGGAATGTGCTTGGTTTTCGAATGCATAACAGGATTCTTTGAAATATTGATGGCACTTGTATTATCACACATAATGGAGATAGGAGTTGTACATTTGATTTGAAAATCTTGCAAGGTTTGCATCATCCATAGGAGTTGAGTGCAACAAGATGCGACAGCTACATACTCTGCTTCAGCTATTGATAAGGCAATAGAATTTTGCTTCTTGCTGAACCAAGATACTAACCGGGGCCCCATGTAAAACGCACCACCACTAGTGCTTTTCCGATCATCAACACTTCCAGCCCAATCTGCATCAGTGTAAGCATGAAGAGTAAGATCAGCATTCTTCGGATACCATAGACCAAAGTCTTGAGTTCCTTGTAGATATTTGAAAATTCTTTTCACGGCCTGAAGGTGAGACTCTTTTGGATTGGCTTGGAATCGTCCAACAATCCCAACTGCATGCATAATGTCTGGTCTAGTCCCAGTGAGATAAAGTAGACTTCCTATCATTGATCTGTAATCTGGTTGATTCACCATGGGAGAATCATCATGAGAGCTGAGATTGCATCCGGTTATCATTGGAGTGCTTACAAGTTTGCATTCTTCCATGCCATACTTCTTCAGAATTTGCTTAAGATATTTTTCTTGTGATAGGAATATACCATTTGTAGATTGATGCACTTGCAAGCCAAGAAAGAAAGTTAGTTCCCCAAGCACAGACATTTCAAATTCTTGCTGCATGACAGAAGCAAATTTCTGACTCATAGATTCTTCGTTACTCCCAAAAATGATATCATCAACATATACAACAACAATCAATAGTTTATCATTTCCAACTTTTGTGTATAAGTTGCTATCAGCAGACCCCTTTGAATCAGGCAGCCCCGTTTGATTGAGATATTACATCAGGCAGTAGTACAAGCCCTTGGAGCTTAGTTTGAGGACCATATAGACCTGCCAAGTCTATTAAATTTCATTTAAAATGAATCATAGGATTGTTCTATATAACACTTCTCCTTCTGGATCCAGCGTTAGAAAAGCGATTTGACATCCAATTGGATAACTTTAGATTTAGTAGATGACAGAAAAAGCAAGAACAATTGATAACCAATCCTGCAGCTCTGAGAGAACAAGGATTTGTTTTAAAGTCTATACCTTCTAGCTATTGCTCATGAGTATACCCAGCCTTACACGACCACAGTCTGAACTTTGTTTGGCACAGCATCCATTCTCATTTAACTTGTTCTTGAAAATCCATTTAGTTCCAATGACATTTTTATCATGAGGCCTTGGAACCAAATCCCAAGTGTCATTCTTCTCAATTTGAACAAGTTCTTCATCCATGGCTTGCCTCCAACATTCATCTTTGCTAGCTTCATTGACATTGTGTGGTTCAATTGTGGATAGAAGTGCCAAATGATTAGAAGATCCCATAAGAGTTCTCCTTGTTCGTACACCAGATTCCTTGTCACCCAAAATTTGAGTTTCAGGATGATTCTTTTGAACATATATGGATGGAGCTTTTTCAGATAGGTCATCTTCAGGTTCTTCATTGGATCCACTGTCTATATCATTGCTATCTGATGTAGAAGGCCATATGTCGCCATCATCTTCATTTGCGGTTTGTTTTTCTTCTTTAGGAGCTGCAGGAGACTCATCAATAACAACATCAATACATTCAACAACCTTTCGAAGCCTTTTATTGTAACATGTGAAAGCTTTGCTTGATGAAGAGTAACCAAGAAATATCCCTTCATCTGATCTAGGTTCAAACTTGCCAAGTTTTTCATCATTATTTTTGATAAAGCATTTACTTCCAAAAACCTTAAAATGCTTCACAGTGGGAGAATTGCCATACGAGAGTTCATATGGAGTTTTGTCACTATTTACCCGAACATGAGCTTTATTGAGAATGTTAACTGCTGTATGTGCTGCTTCACTCCAGAACATGTCAGGAACATTAGAATCAGAAAGCATAGCTCTAGCCATTTGAACAATTGTTCTATTCATTCTTTTTGCTACACCATTTTGTTGCGGAGTGCCTGCTACAGAGAACTGTCGTTTAATGCCATGTTGTTCACAAAATTCAAAGAATTCATTTGATGAATATTCTCCTCCTCGATCAGATCTAAGACACTTGATTTTAAGATCTGATTCATTTTCTGCCAAAGCTTTGAAGTTCTGAAATTTTTCAAGTGCTTGATCTTTGTGTTTAATGAACCCGATCCAACACATTCTAGAGTAGTCATCAATAAATAAGATATAGTATTCTTCCCCACGTAATGAATTTTTTCTCATAGGTCCACATATATCAGTATGAATGAGTTCAAGAGGCTTACTTGATGATCCTTCTTTGGCATTAAATCGTACTCTGGTTTGCTTACCAAATTGACAAGATTTGCATATGGTACTTTCTGGAAGATTGACCTTGGGAAGATCACGAACAACTTGAAGTCTGCTAGCTTTGTTGATTTGAGAGAAACTCAGATGTCCCAGCCTTCTATGCCACAGCCAATTTTCTGAGGACTTGCTCAAGTAACATTGATCTATGCCATTTAGAATATACAGGTTGCTTGGATTTCTTTTTCCTTTTATAATGATTTTACCTGTGTCAAGATCACGAACCACACATTCTTTGGAACTGAATACCACTTCTGCTCCTTGATCACACATTTGACTAACACTTAACAGGTTATGCCTTAATCCATCCACATACATGACATCTTTAGCCTTCACTTTTTCTTTTAGAAATACTGACCCCTTTCCTTTAATCACAGCAGGAGTATCATTTCCAAATGTAACTTTCTTTTCCTTTTCTAGAGCATTATAAGTATGAAGTTTGCTTTTGTCACCTGTCATGTGTCTTGAGCACCCACTATCAATGTACCATTGATTTTCTTCACCTTCTGCAAATAATGCTATCCCACAATTTTCAACCAGCGGTTCTTTCTTCTTCCACACTTTAGAGCTTGAGGGAACATGTTCTTTAGGCTGGATCTTGTTCCTGCATTCAGATTCTTCATGTCCAAAGTTATTGCAATAAGTACATTCAACTTCACTTTGAAGAGGAGAAAAATTGTTATAGGTATTCTTCTTTGGTTCAGTATCCAACCTTTTCTTTCTTGCCTCTCTTGTCATGATGGTTTTATATGCAACACATTGAATAGCTTTATGACCAAAATTGTGACACGTGAAACATTGCCCATTGAAGTAGAAATTTCTGCGATCATGGAATCTTCTATTTGAATTTACCTGTTGGTTGTAGTGTCTTTGAAAGCTATCCCTGTTAGTGTTCCTTGAATTGAGATGGTCCTGCTTTCCCTGCTTTCCCTGTAGAAATCCTTTATTCTCTTGCTGAGTGGCTGAATGATGTAAACCACCTGTAACTGCTTTTAGATAGTTGGGTGCTGAAGTTTGAGAAGATTCTCCGGTATATCCAAGACCTGTCTTTATAAGAGGAGAACGTTGTACCTTGATGATCTCATCTAAGGTTTTAGATCCTTTAGAAAATCTAAGATTCAAGGTTTTTGCTTTCTCAACTTCTTTTCTTTGACTTACCACTTCACATTCTAGTTTTTCAATATGTTTCTTTGCTTCTTCAAGCTTCTTTTCAATGGTCTCTCTGATTATCTTTTCTTCTTCTAAGCGTAGTTTGAGTTGATTATTTTCTTCAAGAAAATCATTCTCCTCTAGAGCATCCATAAAAGTATCCTTTTCTTCCTTTTGTTCAAATGCCATGAGAAGTCTAAGATCTTCTTCACATTCTTCCTCACTATTAGATGACTCATCACTATCTTCATCAGCATAGTAACTTTTAGAGCTAGATCGGTTCTTATTCCTTCTTACTACTTCTTTTCTTTTATAAGGACATTTTGCAGCATAATGACCAACTTTACCACACTCAAAACATTTGAAGGGAAGCTTACCTTTGAATCTTCCAGTACCTAGTTGGAGCTTTCTCACGAAAATTGCTTCTTCTTCATCGGATACATAGCTGGATTCTTTGATAACCTCCTTTTCCTTTCCTTTTGTAGATGCCTTAAAAGCAGCTTCTCTTATTTGAGAAGGACCTCCTTGTCTCATTTCAAAAGCAGTCAGAGTACCATGTAATTGAACAACGGAAAGAGTTTGCAGATCTTGCCTTTCTTCAATAGCAGAAACTTTAGAGTCAAATTTTGAAGTCAAAGATCTCAAGACCTTTTCCACCAGAGTAGTATCAACCATGGTTTCACCCAAATTTCTCATCCGATTTACAATATCATCTAGACGAAGAAAGAAACTGGCAACACTTTCATCACTATGCATCTTCAAATTTTCATATTCAATTCTAAGAGTTTGGAGTTTTGCATTTTTTACCTTTGTATCTCCTTCATAGCTCAGAATGATTTTGTCCCATATTTCTTTTGCTGAATGTAGTTGCATTACTTTAGCAAATTCTGATTCAGACATGCTTCCTAGCAAGACATTTACTGCTTTGGCATTGGTTTCATACTTCTTCCTTTCTGCTGCATCAGTAGGAATACTTGCCGGGTATTGATAACCTTCTTCCACGATTGCCCATACATCTGCACCAAGACTTTGCAGATATGCTTTTGTACGTACCTTCCAGAATATCGGATTGCTTCCATTGAATAGAGGTGGCTTTATAGACATTACTCCTTCTTGACTTCCCATTGCGACGGATCTCCTTTAAGCGATCAAGCTTCTGCACAAGGACCTGCTCTGATACCAATTGTTGGGAAAAATACTGAGGGAGGGGGGGGTGAATCAGTATTTACTGCATAATCAAATCCTTTTACTTTTCATTCCTTAAAAAACCCATACGCTACTTTACTTCAGTAAACCAGCGTATATACGCGGATCCCCTTTATGAAACTAGCGTATACACAGAGATTTAGATATGTCATTAAATCTTCACTTAAATCATTCCATAATGTATTCTTCAGATATTCAATAAGCAGTAAACAGGTGCAGTAAGAACAGAATAAACCATCACACAAAGCATCACACATGAACACCAGGATTTTTAGGTGGAAACCCAAATCGGGAGAAAACCACCGCTGCAGTTGCTCAGCCTTCAATATTTTATTATAGAGAAAACATCTTACAACATATGTGCTGGCGCAGACTTGACCAGCACGCAGGCACCCACCTGCGCTCGTTTACCAGCCTCTCCTGGAAGGGAGCTCCAACCCCCTGACTCGTTTACCGGCCTCTCCTGGAAGGGAGCTACGACCCCCCGATCTCGTTTACCAGCCTCACCTGGAAGGGAGCTACGACCCCCTGACTGAAGGCTACAACCTTCAGCACCACCTTGGACCACGTTTCATCAATTTTCACACTGGAGCCAACCACTTCAATAGAACACAACTTGCAGACCGCAATTCATCATATTTCCAGACGGAACCCTTTCCATATTTTTAAGCACGAACATACATCATCAACGGATACATATCAACACAGATCAGATAGCAGAAACACAGCAGAACAGATCAGATATTTCATACCCCTTGCTTCAGCAAGCCCTAGTTTGCATACGCGCTTTCCCTTCACTGATGTCGCGTGTATACGCGCTTCCGTCCATACAAACCAGCGTATAACTCGGTGTATATTTTATTGCGCATACGCGCTTTCTCTTCGCTGAAGCTGCGTATATACGCGCTTCCTCCGCGTTGAAGTAGCGTATAGATCTTCAATTATTATAGAGCAGGATACTTCTTCAGATCAGATATTCAGTTCAGATTTACCCTTTCACTTCAAACAGATGTTCGCCTAGATGTTAGCCTCATCATAGATCTAAGCCTTCCATAAGCAGATCTAGTAGATACATTTCAGATCTAGATCCCTTTCTTCATCATTGGTGCATCATCCAATCAGATTTATCTTCAAGTGTAACCCTTTCATTCAGATCTACTTTAGAGAGAAGTATTCATTCAAGCTCAGACATCTTGCACCCACTCTCTCTTTTTGCACAATGAATTTCTTCTCCTTTTATATGATTACCCTTTGTCAATACCATGAGCCCCTTTTTCAATACCATGGACCAAAACAATACCATAAGCCCAAAACTACTTGGACGGGGTCAATTAGGCGGATCATTACCCAATACAATGGATTAATACCCTGGTGGTTACCCTTGGGTTTGCACTTTTGAGCGCTTTTGCCCATACGCGACTTGAAACGTTATTTTCCGCGTGTATACGCGACTTCACCTAGGCCAATCTGCGTATACCAAGAGACATACTCTTTTTCAACATAGATTTAGCACTTGCTGACTTCTTTTCTTCACTGCCTTCTGTACACACTGTTGATACATCAAATTTACTTCATCAAGAACATATTCTATCAATCACAACTTCATCAAGTGAGTTGTCATTCAATGCCAACACTTAGCATCATCTTGCTAACTAGCATCATATCACATCAGATTTACATCGATTACCAAGACCATCAAGTCAAGCATAACTTCATCAGGTGTATTGCCATCAAGGACAACACATGTCAACTGTCACATGTCTTCATCTTCATTCAGTGGGTTGCCATCAAGGACAACACTCTGCATCCTATTTCCAACACAGATGGTGAGATATTTTTCATTGTTGCATGAGTTTCCTCATCAACTATAGGGAATCCAAGCAAATCCCTATTTCTATCATTATTTCCTTCACCATTGTTATCTCCATTATCTCCTCCTCTTCTACCTCCACCTCTATTTATTACTTCCTCTGCCATGATAGTTTCTTTAGAGTCCTTATAGTCCTCTAGTTCTTCTACCAAGGAAGGATGAGAGAAAGTATCTTTGTTTTCTAAGTGGGTTTTAGTAGGTGGTATAGGAGAATCCTCTAATTCAGCTATTCCTTGACTTCCAAAAATATTAAGGCTAGGGGTAGATGGTGGTGAATCTGGTCTATGCCTTGAAGAAGATGGAGTTGTGAAAATCGAACTCTTGGCTTTAGCTATAAACCTTCCCCTAGAATCTCTTGATCTATGCATGTCATTTTTTATTTTTTAAAAAGTTGGGCTAATAATTCTCTTTCTGATCTTCCAGATCACACTAGGTGCAAGAAGAGAGCATACTTAAGGAATTACTAAACCAATAACTCTCTTTTCTGATCCTCCAGATCACACTAGGTGCAAGAGGAGAGCATACTTCAAGAAGTTATCAAGTTTTCCCTTCTTTTATGATTTTATGTTTTTTTTTTAAGAAATTGGCTACCTAGTTACACTTCCCCGGCAACAGCGCCAAAATGTTTGGTCAATTTAGTGTGTCCTAAATTGCTGCATTTAATTTGTCAATCCGGGAATCGTAAGCTGATGAAGTGCGGCGCAGTATATGTGCAAGATAACCTATTTCTTAACTTTTGTCGTTTTTGGTCTTTCTAAGGTGAAATGGAAATTCTAAAATGAAAACAAGTTTGGTTATATTTGTTCAAGGAAGTGATATCCCCTATAATGATTTACCAACTTGAAACTTTAAAAAGCAAATTGAAAATTACAATGACAAGACTTGAAAGAAAATAAAAATGTACTGCTGAAATGAAAAGGTGCTGCTAATCTAATGAATCAAAACAGTAAACTAGTGAGCATGAAAACCAAACTATTCTTGCTGCCAACTAAACACAAAAGAAACTATGCTTAAGGAAATTAAAAATTGCAACAAAATAAATCTAAATCAGATTACATCAATTCATTTTCTGACCCTTCATCATTAGACCAGCTATGATTTTCGGAAGTAATCATAAACAACTTGTGTAACTGATATTTAATTTGCCGAAAGTAAACTAATACTAAACCATCCACTCATGATTCAATCCCTCACCATCAGTCCAGCTGTGGCTTTCGGAGGCAACTGAAGATGTCATACATGATTTAATATATCTAAATTTGCAGAAAAGAAACTAATGCTAAACTACACATTTCATAATGCAGTCCCTCACCATCAGTCCAGCTGTGGCTTTCGGAGGCAACTGAAGATGCTATGAGCAGCTTAATATATCTAAATTTGCAGAAAAGAAACTAATACTAAACTACACATTTTATAATGCAATCCCTCACCATCAGTCCAGCTGTGGCTTTCGGAGGCAACTGAAGATGCTATGAGAAGATTAGTATATCTAAATTTTAACTACTGAAGCAAATAAACAAAACTGAAATGAACAGAGCAATACTGAAGTTAAACAAAAGCTATGAAAAGCAAACTAGCAGCAGAACAATGTTAGTTTCATGTCATTAGTCAAAAAGCTATAAAAATGCCTGGGCTGCCCATCTAAAACCTGAAAAACATAAATACTGATTAGTGATTAACAATCATAAAGCATGAAAGACAGAAATGAAATGGAAATTATGGAAGTGTATAAACAGAAATGAAACAACTGCAAAGTATGAACATATGAATGGATTATGATACAATGATTTCTAAAGAAACAAAATGAGAAATATACACTAATAAACAAAACCTTAGCTGAGCAGGGGCCCTCTACACAGCCTTGGTAACGGTCCTCAAACACGAATTAAGTTGAAAAACAGAGTCTTCTCATATTAAAAAGTAGTTCATTACAGAATAGTAATGTTACGGCACAAATGCAACGTAATCACTACAGAGCAGACTAAAAGATAACAGAGACTACATTCACAAACATCAACTAACTTCCTATGCGTATGCAAACACACTATATATAACAACAAACTATAACTGTTTCCTAATGTTCATGCTAGTGGAGAGCACGTAGACCACTACGTCCACGGATATAGGAGTATGGCCGTGTTGGAAAGTAGATCTACGAGAGGTGGATGCTTGAATTCGAATCTAGAACCCTGTACAGATGTCGATTTAACCTCCGCAGGCTTAGAAACGGCCGTATGGATCTTTATGTGCCACGAAACAGAGTCCGGCCAACATGAAACTCCATAGTTGACTTCCATGTGGACGCCTTTGACCGCGGCTTCTTTGGACGATTTTGCTTGAACCAATAGGACACGAACCATGTCCATGTCATTCCTGACCTGCCCATGTGGCTCGTTTCCCTTGTAGACACCTGTAGCATAGAGTTCCACAAAATAGCTGCGGAAAGTTGCAGCAGCTGCGGAAAGTGGCAAGATTCCGCAGCTGAATGAACAAAATCTAGATCAAATAGCAAACACAAAAATATAATTAAAAACCATGTTAGATGCCCTTTTGCACATGATATTGACAATTTGGGAGGTTTAGGTGAGTGAAAAAGGTATGGAAAAATGTATGGAAAAGATACAAATTTGGGACTCAACATACCCCCACTGTGAAGGTGTTGCATGTCCTCATGCAACCAAAATTTTGATACTCTTTGTTCAGTTCATGTGCCTTGATACTTCAGCCAGCACATCCAATCCCCTTCTCTTCTTCTTTGGTACTGCCATCATTCTAGGTTTCTTCATTAAGCACCTAAATTTGATATTCACAAGTGCTCTGCTCAATTTCTGGCATTTCCTTTTCAATTTCTTATTTTTCTTTTGCCATATTCCCAAATGTAACATAGTATTATCATGGATGATCTTGTCCAGCTTGCCTTGTTCTTTCAATGTTTCATTTTCATTTTTGATGTGCCTATTTAAAAGCTCCAGCTCAAAAATTTCCTGTTTTAATGATTGAACTAAATCATCCTGCAATGTATGTGGCTGAATGGAAGAAGTACTTGGACCTGTGGCTGCCTTTTCCAAGGATTCTATATAGTCATATACCTCCTACTGCTTGGGGTCTACTTCCGGTGTCATTTTCATTGGGCTGTCCCCAAAATGTTGTAAAGGAGAATTATGTTCAAAATCTGGCCGAGGAGGGCTTACATCAATGTTTTGCTGAGAATAAGATGGAGTATGCTCATTGTCTGATTGGGAATGAAAGGAATCAGGTTCACTAACTGACTGAAATGGACTATGGTCAGTTGGAGACTGTTCAGATGTCCCCTCACCCAAATCAATGAAATGAGGACCCTTAATTTGTGTTTTTCTCAATTTTCCCTTAAGCCTGCTGCTTCTCCTCACATGCTGTGGTACACTACCCTTTTTTTCTTGTTTTCCTGTCTCTGCCTTCTTGGATATAGATGACTGTTTTTGAAGATAAACTAATCTTTCAGATAGTATTTGATGATCTTCTTCTTCAGAAGAAGGAGTTTTATGTACAACCTCAATAGTTTCTCTTTCTTTTGGTATTATTGGCTTCTTTCCTTTGATATCCTTCTTCTTTCTTTTTACCAATCTCTCTTCCCTATCAGTTCTTTCCATAGTAATAGTAGGAGTGTTTTGGATTTCCTCAATTGTTCTTTTCCTCCTACTTCTTTTTGCTGTGCTAGCTGCGGGAATTTCCTGAGTAGGAGTAATTTGGGTTTCAACATTCATTCTTTTTCCTCTACTCCTTCTAATTGAGCTACCTTCAGGAATTTCCTGAGGTTCTTCAAAGAAGTTTCTAACTAGGAATTGTTCCCATGTATCTTTTCTTTCCTTTAGCTCCTTTTCAATCAAAATTTTTATAAGGCCGTGGTGATAAAGATGAGGCTCTACATCTCCTAAGTGTTTTTGAACAGTTACAGCCATTTTCCTCAAGCTATTGAATAGAAAATAAGGGAGATTGAGAGTTTGGTTTTCTAGAAAATTCATCAATAGCCTGGTATGGTACATGTACATAGACCCAAAACGGCCTTCACATGTAATGAATTTCTGAACAATTAGTAGTAAAGTGGCCCATTCTTCTTTTATTGCATGCACAGGAATTCCTCTTTTGAAAACAGTGATGTCCATACCTTGATTTCGTAGGATTGTTCTCCATGCCTCATCACTGATACTTTTATTTTTGAACCAACGTTCTCCCTCCTGAAGAAGTTCTGTGGCTGTTGCTATTGATGCTTCATTGACCGAAAACTTGAGGTCTCCAATTTCTGCTTCTGAGCCATCGAACGACCTTGCAAATGCTTTCGTAACTTCTCTGTGGTAACCTCTGAATTTCTGAATAAAACGCAGCCATTTTGCTTTCTTCAACATCTCTTTTGCTTGCGGATATCCCTCTATAAAATTTGGTCCTTTCGGCTCTGCCCTTAATAATTTTCCCATTTCACTTCTCTGTGCTTCACAAATTTGCTTTCGTGAGGGTTTAAGTGGAAATGGAACGATGGAATACACAGGATCGAGCACAATGACTGTGGGAATGTATCATAAAATGGGAATGAGCACTATAAACGGAATGGAGTAAGACTGTGGGTAGATATACGGGAGTGAGAATGAGCAAAAGGAACAAAATGGAGTGAAACAGGGAGTGAGAATGAGTAGAGTGGAGTTTCATAAACACGACAGAGACACGACAGAGAGGTTAACAAAGTATAACAAATTCGGCAACGTTTTGAATTTTGGTGACTGCGCAATTAAATATGAACACGTTTCAATCAACGGTTATGAGTTTATGCGGCTGCAAGAGTCCTAAGTCAAATCAAATACGCTTCATTATCACCGGTGGGATATTGGATCATAAGTGAAAATCGGGGTTTAATGATGAAACCGTTTGTGAATAAATGCAAGAGGATAACATGGAGATCATGAAAGGTTACATAACTGTCAATATAATCATTGCGCGTAATGGGTAGAGCTCATGGTTTGAAACTATATAAAAATGTGTTTTTCAATACTATTTGAAATAAATTTTATTCATACCTTTGGAATCTTTGCTTTTGCCCTTGGTCTTCAACTGACTGATCTCCATTGGTGTCTTGAATGCTCCATTGATCTTCTCTCCTGCATTTTATTTCATAATTATGAAAATAACATCTGACTTTACATTCTCTTTGAAAACAGAGTAGTAGCTGCGGAATCTGCTTCTGGCTGCGGAAAATGGAGTCAGCTGCGGAAACAGATGTCAGCTGCGGAAACTGACACAGCTATTACTTGGTTGAATGGAAATGAACAAATGACAAATGACCAGATGGAAATGGTCATGAAAAAGATTTTTATTGATGGAGTGGATGAAATGAAGTGGAATGGAGTAAAATGAAATGAAATGAAATGGAATGAAGTGGAATGAAATGGAGTGGGTGGTGACAAAGCTTATGAAATGAAAGAGAGAGAATTTTTTTTGGAAAATATAGAGTGTCAGGTGTCCCTGATTTTCACCCTATATTTTCTGCATAAGACTGCCAATCAATGATTGGTTTTCAGGCTTATACCATTATATATATATATATATATATATATTTTTTTTTTTTTTTAACTGAAAAACAAAAGCTAGGTTGGTGGAGAAGAAGAATTCTTCTGTACCAGCCTGATTGCAGAACTTTCTTGAAACATCTTGACAAAATCCTCTTTTGAGAGTGGCTTATGATAAACTTTCAATCTATGGCTATTCACAATAAGAGGAGTTTGAAACTCATCAATGGTCTTGATTCTTACAGCTCCATTGCTAAAGATCTTGTCAATCTCATATGGCCCAAGCCAATGAGTCTGAAATTTCCCTTGAAAATATTTAAACTTGGAGTCGAATAACAATGCCCAATCTCCTTCTTGAAACTTCTTCTCTTTGATATATTTGTCATGCCATTTAGTTCTTTGATATTGAACTAGATCAGTTCTTAGAATTGCTTCTTGTCTGATCTCATCTAGCTCATTCAACTGCTCCATTCTATGCTTTTGGGCTTCTGATAAGTCCATCCCCAATTGAACTGCTATCTTGAAGGTCTTGACTTGGAACTCAATGGGGAGCAAGACTTCTTTCCCATAAACAAGTTCATAGGGAGAATGTCCTGTTGTATTTCTCCATGTAGTTCTGTAGGCCCACAAGGCTTCAGGAAGCCTTTCTGCCTAATCTCTTCTATGTAGATGAACAGTTTTGGTGATGATACTTTCAAGAACTTTATTTGTGGACTCCACTTGACCATTTGCTTGCGGATGGTAAGGAGTAGATCTTCTGTGCTTGATTTTGTATTCTTCCATCAACTTTTCCACCAAATTAGATGTGAATTGGCTCCCCTGATCTGTCACAATTTCTCTTGGAACACCAAAGCGAGTAAAAATATCCTCATAAAGAAAATGAATAACTGAATTTTCAGTAGCAGATACTAATGCTTTAGCTTCCACCCATTTAGTAACATAATCGGTACAAACCAATATATACTTCTTTTGCTTAGATGGTGGATTAATAGGTCCAATGAAATCTAAAGCCCATTTTTCAAAGGGTTCAATGAGTACCTGTGTTTGCGATGGCATTTCATTTGAAAGGGTAGGTTTCCCTACTCTTTGGCAGCTGTCACACCTTTTGACATATTGTTTTGCATCTTTGAAGAGGGAAGGCCAATAATATCCTAAAGAGAGGATTTTATAGGCCGTCCTTTTGTCTGCAAAGTGTCCGCTGCATGGTTCATCATGACATGCCTTAAGAATATCGGGCATTTCATCTTCCCTGACACATCTTCTGATCACAAGATCTGGCCCTGTTTTAAACAATTCGTTAGAAATCCATGAATATTTTGAACTCTCTTGAATAATCTTTCGTTTTTCTCTTGGAAATAAATGTGAAGGTAGTTTCCCTGTAACCAAATAGTTAGCAATATCTGCATACCAAGGGGTCTTAATAGTTACTGCAAACAAATATTCATCAGGAAACTTATCTTCTACGGGAGAATCTTCTTTAGTATTTTGAATTCTAGACAAGAAATCAGCTACTGTATTCTGTTTTCCTGGTCTATCCAACACAGTAATATTGAATTCTTGCAAAAGTAAAAGCCATCTTGTCACTCTGCCATTAGTAACAGGTTTATTCATTAAATATCTAATTGCAGAATGGTCAGTATGAATAAAAGTTTCATAACCTGTTATGTAATGTCTAAACTTATTAATTGCATGAACAACAGCTAAGAACTCTTTTTCAGTCACAGTATAATTCAACTCTGTGGGAGTCAAATTTTTACTGGTGTAATAAATGGCATAAGGAATTAAATCTTTTGACCCAACACAGCTCCAAGAGCTGTATCTGAAGCATCTGTAGAAATATGGAAAGGAAGTTTCCAATTTGGTCCTCTCAAGATAGGTGCTTCAGATATTCTTGTTTTCAAAGTTTCAAAAGCTGATTGACAATCGGGATCCCATTTAAATTCACAGTCTTTTGTAAGCAACTTGAAGAGTGGAGATGCTATTTTAGTGAAGTTTTCTATAAATCTTCTATAGTAACCAGTAAATCCTAGAAAACTTCTAACATCTCTTTGACAATTTGGAATAGGCAATTTGGAGATGACTTCAACTTTTGATCTATCAACCTTAATCCCATCTCCTGAAATATGATGCCCCAAAACAATACCTTCAGTAAACATCATAAAACATTTTTCATGGCTTAATGAAAGGTTTGTTTCTTTACATCTTATAAGGAATTTTTCCAAATTTTCTAATGCCTCTTCAAATGAATTACCATAAGCTGTAAAATCATCCATATAAACCTCTACACAATCATGGATTAGATCGGAAAAAATTCCTAGTACTTCTCTTTGGAATGTTGCAGGTGCATTACATAACCCAAAAGGAAGCACTCGGTAGGCAAAATTTCCCCATGGACAAGTAAATGTGGTCTTATCTTGATCTTCAGGTGCTACCTGAATTTGATTATAGCCACTAAAACCATCCAAAAATGAAAAGTACTTTTTACATGCTAATGTGTCTAATACCTGATCGATAAAAGGCAAAGGAAAGTGATCCTTCAAAGTTGCTTTGTTCAATTCCCTATAATCAATGCATACCCTCCATTTACCATTCTTTTTAGGTACTATAACCAAAGGAGAAACCCATCGGCTATCCGAAATTGGATAAATGAAGTTTACATTGAGAAGTTTTTGGAGCTCTTCTTTCACTATCTCCCTAAGATTTGGATTCATCCTTCTTTGAGGTTGTCTGATTGGTCTACTGTTTTCCTCAATATAGATATGATGGATGCAAGTCTTGGGATCAATACCCTTCATGTCAGTATACTCCCATGCAAATGCAGTAGAATGTTTTTGCAAGATTCTGGTTAGTTCTTCTTGTTGTGACTTCTCCAAATGTTTGTTAATATTCAATGTTTTTCCTGGAAAAATCTCAATAGCAGAATTACCAAACTCTTCCATAGAGTAAAGAGACATTTGTCTTGATGATAAATATTCTATGTCAGATTCCAACTGAAATTGTGTGGGGTCATATTCTGAAGATATCTCAGAATTTTCTAATGTGTTCAGAATTTGACTATCCTCACTGATTTCAGAAATGGTAAAGACAGGTTGTATAGTGTCCTCATCATCGACCCATTCATTGTCTCCTACTTCTGTGATTGCTTTTGTTGGAGGATACAAATTGAATTTCTTTGTCGAATTACCATTAGAAATGTACATATCCCCAGATCTACAACTAATAAAAGCATCGGCTGTGGCTAGCCAAGGTCTTCCTAAGATAAGTGGGTGCCCTCCTAGATTACTCTTGGGAGTCAAAATCATAAATCTACTGGATATTCCCAAGAATCTAAGGAGACTGAAATATCTTCTAATACACCATATGGTTTAATAATTGATCGATCTGCAAGTTGCAGTAAAGTAGGTGTAAAAAGAAGGTTAGGAAGTTTTAGCTGGTCCATAGTTTGTCTACTCATAATGTTGATAGCAGCCCCTAAGTCAATCAATGTGTTTGGAATTTCTATCCCATTTATATGTGTCTTGACAATTGGACTTCCTGGATCTACATACTTATGCATAGTAATTTTTCCCATCATAATGTCTGCAATCTTTCCTACCAGGTGGATTCTTCTTGTGTCTTTTAGTTTCCTTCCTGGTCTTTTGAAACTCAACTCCTTTATGGTTTTTGCTAGAATAGGAATTTCTCGAATGGCTTGTAGTAATGGAATCTTGATACAAACATTCTTCAATTCATCTAGAAAGTCATAGTTAGGCAACAAGATTTTTTTTTCCACCCCCTTATCAATTTGTAGTCTTTCCGGAAAAGGAGGTGTAGATGAAGATGCAGGTTGCTCAACTATAGGAGTTGTGGGTGTTAGCTTTTCTTTTTCTTTTTGAATTTTTGAATTTTGAAGAGATTCTTCCTCAGAACCCTTATTGACTTGAAGATAATCCTCCTCAGAGGTATCTTTCTCTTGAATATCTATAGAAGGTTTTTCTAAAACTCTACCAGATCTGAGTTGTACATCATTGAGAGGAAAAGTCATATAGGTAGGAAATTGTTGTCCTTCTACCATGTAAGTATTCTGAGGATTTTTATTATTAGGATTTGGCAATGGCTGAGCTGGAAGTTGATTTGTCTTTTGTTGGTATGGGAGCATGAGTTGAGGATTTGGATTTTGTTGAGAAGGTTGTTGTTGTGGAAATGGAAATGAAAGTTGTGGATTTGGGTTTTGAAGTTGTGGAGCTTGTTGATTTTGAAAAGATGGAGGATATTGATAAAATTGAGCAAATCTCCCATAAGGATTTTGCATCCCTTGTACCCATGGCGGATATGAATTTTGATGTTGGGGCCAATGTTGTTGCCAAGGATTCCAATTTGGTGGGGTTTGAAGATTCATAGGGTTGTTAAACCCTTGAGATTGTTGTCCCTGCCAAGGTCTCCTTGCGACAAAACAGAGAGATTCTACTGAATTTGGATCTTCTTGAAAAACAGCTTTGAGTCCAGGGATTGAAGGACAATCCTTGATCTCATGATTTTATGAGCAAATCATACATGTTTCTACAACTTTTGCATCCAAGGGACATTCCCTTAAAGCATGTTTCTTCCTACATTTCGGACAAAAGATGGCTAAAGCATCTGTTTCTGCTTTCTGTTTGTTTTGGATTTTAAGGGTGTCTAGTTGTTCACTAAGGCTCCCTAAGATATCAGTTTTGAATTCATCAAGCATGTTACCAATCTCTGCCCTACTTACTGATCCAGTTGCAGATTTGTTAGACCTAATAAGAGAAGGATCCCTAGGCCCTTTTCCTGTTTTAGATTTTCCTCTTGAGAGATGGACACATAGTTCTGTTATGTCACGAAGTGGGAGTTGAGAAATATCTCCTTTCCCCATCATGTTTAAAATATCTATCCATTCATCTCTAATGGCTTTTAATATGAGGGCTTTCAAGGTTTCATCATCTAAGTTGCTCATCTTTGCTCTTTTCAAGTTGTATTGAAATATTTCAATTAAGTCTTCCAAATTTTCATCTTCTTTTTGCATCATTTTGAATACCTCATCCTTGTGATTGGTGGGCATACAATAATCCAAATATCTATCCAAAAATGTTTGTTTCATATCATTCCAAGTCCTGATAGATTGAGTGGCTAATCCCATGAACCATTTCAAAGCAGATCCCTTCAAAGTTGAAGGAAATAGTTTGAGTTTTTGAGAATCTTCCATATAGTCATAAGTTCGGCACACTACTTCAAACTCAAACATAAATGTTTCAGGATCCTCACTTCATAATCCATAAAAGTTAGGGAGAACAGATGGTGAGATATTTTTCATTGTTGCATGAGTTTCCTCATCAACTATAGGGAATCCAAGAAAATTGTCCCTATTTCTACCGTTATTTCCTTCACCATTGTTATCTTCATTATCTCCTCCTCCTCTACCTCCACCTCTATTTATTACTTCCTTTGCCATGATAGTTTCTTTAGAGTCCTTATAGTCCTCTAGTTCTTCTACCAAGGAAGGATGAGAGAAAGTCTCTTTGTTTTCTAAGTGGGTTTTAGTAGGTGGTATAGGAGAATCCTCTAATTCAGCTGTTCCTTCACTTCCAAAAATCTTAAGGCTAGGGGTAGATGGTGGTGAATCTGGTCTATGCCTTGAAGAAGATGGAGTTATGAAAATCTAACTCTTGGCTTTAGCTATAAACCTTCCCCTAGAATCTCTTGCTCTATGCATGTCATTTTTTTTATTTTTTTAAAAGTTGGGCTAATAATTCTCTTTCTGATCTTCCAGATCACACTAGGTGCAAGAAGAGAGCATACTTAAGAAATTAATAAACCAATAACTCTCTTTTCTGATCCTCCAGATCACACTAGGTGCAAGAGGAGAGCATACTTCAAGAAGTTATCAAGTTTCCCTTCTTTTATGATTTTATGTTTTTTTTTTTAAGAAATTGGCTACCTAGTTACACTTCCCCGGCAACGGCGCCAAAATGTTTGGTCAATTTAGTGTCCTAAATTGCTGCATTTAATTTGTCAATCCGGGAATCGTAAGCTGATGAAGTGCGGCGCACTATATGTGCAAGATAACCTATTTCTTAACTTTTGTCGTTTTTGGTCTTTCTAAGGTGAAATGGAAATTCTAAAATGAAAACAAGTTTGGTTATATTTGTTCAAGGAAATGATATCCCCTATAATGATTTACCAACTTGAATCTTTAAAAGAAAATTGAAAATTACAATGACAAGACTTGAAAGAAAATAAAAATGTACTGCTGAAATGAAAAGGTGCTGCTAATCTAATGAATCAAAACAGTAAACTAGTGAACATGAAAACCAAACTATTCTTGCTGCCGACTAAACAAAAAAAAAGAAACTATGCTTAAGGAAATTCAAAATTGCAACAAAATAAATCTAAATCGGATTACATCAATTTATCTTGACCCTTCATCATTAGTCAGTATGATTTTCGGAAGTAATCATAAACAACTTGAGTAAGCAGTATTTAATTTGCGAGAAAGTAAACTAATACTAAACCATACCTCATGGATTCAATCCCTCACCATCGGTCAAGCTGTGGCTTTCGAGAGCAGGCGAAGATGTCATGCATGATTTAATATATCTAATAATGCGAGAAAAAGAAACTAATACTAAACTACACATTTCATAATACAATCCCTCACCATCGATCCAGCTTGTGGCTTTCGGAGAGCAAGCGAAGTATTAATGAGGCAGTTAGTATATCTTCTTAAGCGAAAGAAACTAATACTAAACTACACATTTCATAATGCAATCCCTCACCATCAGTCCAGCTGTGGCTTTCGGAGGCAACTGAAGATGCTATGAGCAGATTAGTATATCTAAATTTTTACTACTGAAGCAAATAAACAAAACTGAAATGAACAGAGCAATACTGAAGTTAAACAAAAGCTATGAAAAGCAAACTAGCAGCTGAACAATGTTAGTTTCATGTCATTAGTCAAAAAGCTATAAAAATGCCTGGGCTGCCCATCTAAAACCTGAAAAACATAAATACTGATCAGTGATTAACAATCATAAAGCATGAAAGACAGAAATGAAATGGAAATTATGGAAGTGTATAAACAGAAATGAAACAACTGCAAAGTATGAACATATGAATGGATTATGATACTATGATTTCTAAAGAAACAAAATGAGAAATATACACTAATACACAAAACCTTAGCTGAGCAGGGGCCCTCTACACAGCCTTGGTAACGGTCCTCAAACACGAATTAAGTTGAAAAACAGAGTCTTCTCATATTAAAAAGTAGTTCATTACAGAATAGTAATGTTACGGCACAAATGCAGCGTAATCACTACAGAGCAGACTAAAAGATAACAGAGACTACATTCACGAACATCAACTAACTTCCTATGCGTATGCAAACGCACTATATATAACAACAAACTATAACTGTTTCCTAATGTTCATGCTAGTGGAGAGCACGTAGACCACTACGTCCACGGATATAGGAGTATGGCCGTGTTGGAAAGTAGATCTATGAGAGGTGGATGCTTGAATTCAAATCTAGAACCCTGTACAGATGTCGATTTAACCTCCGCAGGCTTAGAAACGGCCGTATGGATATTTATGTGCCACGAAACAGAGTCCGGCCGACATGAAACTTCATAGTTGACTTCCATGTGGACGCCTTTGACCGCGACTTCTTTGGACGAGTTTGCTTGAACCAATAGGACACGAACCATGTCCACGTCATTCCTGACCTGCCCATGTGGCTCGTTTCCCTTGTAGACACCTGTAGCATAGAGTTTCACAAAATAGCTGCGGAAAGTTGCAGCAGCTGCGGAAAGTGGCAAGATTCCGCAGTTGAATGAACAAAATCTAGATCAAATAGCAAACACAAAAATATAATTAAAAACCATGTTAGATGCCCTTTTGCACATGATATTGACAATTTGGGAGGTTTAGGTGAGTGAAAAAAGGTATGGAAAAATGCATGGAAAATATGCAAATTTGGGACTCAACATACCCCCACTCTGAAGGTGTTGCATGTCCTCATGCAACCAAAATTTTGATACTCTTTGTTCAGTTCATGTGCCTTGATACTTCAGCCAGCACATCCAATCCCCTTCTCTTCTTCTTTGGTACTGCCATCATTCTGGGTTTCCTCATTAAGCACCTAAATTTGATATTCACAAGTGCTCTGCTCAATTTCTGGCATTTCCTTTTCAATTTCTTATTTTTCTTTTGCCATATTCCCAAATGTAACATAGTATTATCATGGATGATCTTGTCCAGCTTGCCTTGTTCTTTCAATGTTTCATTTTTATTTTTGATGTGCCTATTTAAAAGCTCCAGCTCAAAAATTTCCTGTTTTAATGATTGAACTAAATCATCCTGCAATGTATGATGCTGAATGGAAGAGGTACTTGGACCTGTGGCTGCCTTTTCCAACGATTCTATATAGTCATATACCTCCTGCTGCTTGGGGTCTACTTCCGGTGTCATTTTCATTGGGCTGTCCCCAAAATGCTGTAAAGGAGAATTATGTTCAAAATCTGGCCGAGGAGGGCTTACATCAATATTTTGCTGAGAATAAGATGGAGTATGCTCATTGTCTGATTGGGAATGAAAGGAACCAGGTTCACTAACTGACTGAGATGGCCTATGGTCAGTTGGGGACTGTTCAGATGTCTCCTCACCCAAATCAATGAAATGAGGACCCTTAATTTGCGTTTTTCTCAATTTCCCCTTAAGCCTGCTGCTTCTCCTCACATGCTGTGGTACACTACCCTTTTGTTCTTGTTTTCCTTTTTTTGTCTTCTTGGGCATGGATGACTGTTTTTGAAGATAAACTAATCTTTCTGATAGTATTTGATGATCTTCTTCTTCAGAAGAAGGAGTTTTATGTATAGCCTCAATAGTTTCTCTTTCTTTTGGTATTATTGGCTTCTTTCCTTTGATATCCTTCTTCTTTCTTTTTACCAATTTCTCTTCCCTATCAGTTCTTTCCATAGTAATAGTAGGAGTGTTTTGGATTTCCTCAATTGTTCTTTTCCTCCTACTTCTTTTTGCTGTGCTAGCTGCGGGAATTTCCTGAGTAGGAGAAATTTGGGTTTCAACATTCATTCTTTTTCTTCTACTCCTTCTAATTGAACTACCTTCAGGAATTTCCTGAGGTTCTTCAAAGAAGTTTCTAACTAAGAATTGTTCCCATGTATCTTTTCTTTCCTTTAGCTCATTTTCAATCAGAATTTTTATAAGGCCGTGATGATAAAGATGAGGCTCTACATCTCCTAAGTGTTTTTGAACAGTTACAGCCATTTTCTTCAAGCTATTGAATAGAAAATAAGGGATATTGAGAGTTTGGTTTTCTAGAAAATTCATCAATAGCCTGGTATGGTACATGTACATAGACCCAAAACGGCCTTCACATGTAATGAATTTCTGAACAATTAGCAGTAAAGTGGCCCATTCTTCTTTTATTGCATGCACATGGATTCCTCTTTTAAAAACAGTGATGTCCATACCTTGATTTCGTAGGATTGTTCTCCATGCCTCATCACTGATACTTTTATTTTTGAACCAACGTTCTCCCTCCTGAAGAAGTTCTGTGGCTGTTGCTATTGATGCTTCATTGACCGAAAACTTGAGGTCTCCAATTTCTGCTTCCGAGCCATCAAATGACCTTGCAAATGCTTTCGTAACTTCTTTGTGGTAACCTCTGAATTTCTGAATAAAACGCAGCCATTTTGCTTTCTTCAATATCTCCTTTGCTTGCGGATATCCCTCTATAAACTTCGGTCCTTCCGGCTCTGCCCTTAGCAATTTTCCCATTTCACTTCTCTGTGCTTCACAAATTTTCTTTCGTGAGGGTTTAAGTGGAAATGGAACGATTGAATACACAGGATTGAGCACAATGACTGTGGGAATGTATCATAAAATGGGAATGAGCACTATAAACGGAATGGACTAAGACTGTGGGTAGATATACGGGAGTGAGAATGAGCAAAAGGAACGAAATGGAGTGAAACAGGGAGTGAGAATGAGTAGAGTAGGGTTTTGTAAACACGACAGAGACACGACAAAGAGGTTAACAAAGTATAATACATTCGGCCGCGTTTTGAATTTTGGTGGCTGTGTAATAAATATAAACACGTTTCAATCAACGATTATGAAGTTATGCGGCTTGTAAGAGTCCTTTGTCAACTCAAATACGTCTCATTATCTCCGGTGGGATATTGGAACATGAGTGAGAATCGGAATTTCAATGATGAAACCGTTTATGAATGAATGCAAGAGGATAACATGGAGATTTTGAAAGGTTACGGAACTGTCAATATAATCATTTCGCGTAATGGGTAGAGCTCATGGTTTGAAACTATATAAAAATGTGTTTTTTTAATACTATTTGAAATAAATTTTATTCATACCTTTGGAATCTTTGCTTTTGCCCTTGGTCTTCAACTGATTGATCTCCATTGGTGTCTTGAATGCTCCATTGATCCTCTCACCTGCATTTTATTTCATAATTATGGAAATAACATCTGACTGTACATTTTCTTTGAAAACAGAGTAGTAGCTGCGGAATCTGCTTCTGGCTGCGGAAACTGGAGTCAGCTGCGGAAACAGATGTCAGCTGCGGAAACTGACACGGCTATTACTTGGATGAATGGAAATGATCAAATGACAAATGACCAGATGGAAATGGTCATGAAAAAGATTTTTATTGATGGAATGGAATGAAATGAAGTGGAATGAAGTGAAATGAAATGAAATGAAATGGAATGAAGTGGAATGAAATAGAGTGGGTGGTGAAATGAAATGAAATATGAAGAATGATTTTTGGAAAATATAAAGTGTCGAGTGTCACGATTTCACTATATTTTTACGCATAAGACGCCAATCAATGATTGGTTTTAGACTGCTCTGCATTTTTTTTTAAGCTTGAAGAACAAAAGCTAGGTTGGTGGAGAAGAAGAATTCTTCTGTACCAGCCTGATTGCATAATTTTCTTGAAACATTTTGACAAAATCCTCTTTTGAGAGTGGCTTATGATAAACTTTCAATCTGTGGCCATTCACAATAAGAGGAGTTTGAAACTCATCAATGGTCTTGATTCTTACCGCTCCATTGCTAAAGATCTTGTCAATCTCATATGGCCCAAGCCAATGAGTCTGAAATTTTCCTTGAAAATCTTTAAACTTGGAATCAAATAACAATGCCCAATCTCCTTCTTGAAACTTCTTTTCTTTGATATATTTGTCATGCCATTTAGCTCTTTGATATTGAACTAGATCAGTTCTTAGAATTGCTTCTTGTCTGATCTCATCTAGCTCATTCAACTGCTCCATTCTATGCTTTTGGGCTTCTGATAAGTCCATCCCCAACTGAACTACTATCTTGAAGGTCTTGACTTGGAACTCAATGGGGATCAAGACTTCTTTCCCATAAACAAGTTCATAGGGAGAATGTCCTGTTGTATTCCTCCATGTAGTTCTGTAGGCCCACAAGGCTTCTGGAAGCCTTTCTGCCCAATCTCTTCTATGTAGATGAACGGTTTTGGTGATGATACTTTCAAGAACTTTGTTTGTGGACTCCACTTGACCATTTGCTTGTGGATGGTAAGGAGTAGATCTTCTGTGCTTGATTTTGTATTCTTCCATCAACTTCTCCACCAAATTTGATGTGAATTGGCTCCCCTGATCTATCACAATTTCTCTTGGAACACCAAAGCGAGTAAAAATATCCTCATAAAGAAAATGAACAACTGAATTTTCAGTAGCAGATACTAATGCTTTAGCTTCTACCCATTTAATAACATAATCAGTGCAAACCAATATATACTTCTTTTGCTTAGATGGTGGATTAATAGGTCCAATGAAATCTAAAGCCCATTTTTCAAAGGGTTCAATGAGTACCTGTGTTTGCAATGGCATTTCATTTGAAAGGGTAGGTTTCCCTACTCTTTGGCAGCTGTCACACCTTTTGACATGTTGTTTTGCATCTTTGAAGAGGGAAGGCCAATAATATCCTAAAGAGAGGATTTTATAGGCCGTCCTTTTGTCTGCAAAGTGTCCGCCGCATGGTTCATCATGACATGCCTTAAGAATATCAGGCATTTCATCTTCCATGACACATCTTCTGATCACAAGATCTGGCCCTGTTTTAAACAATTCGTTAGAAATCCATGAATATTTTGAACTCTCCTGAATAATTTTTCGTTTTTCTCTTGGAAATAAATGTGAAGGTAGTTTCCCTGTAACCAAATAGTTAGCAATATTTGCATACCAAGGGGTCTTAATAGTTACTGCAAACAAGTATTCATCAGGAAATTTATCTTCTACAGGAGAATCTTCTTTAGTATTCTGAATCCTAGACAAGAAATCAGCTACTGTATTCTGTTTTCCTGGTCTATCCAACACAGTAACATTGAATTCTTGCAAAAGTAAAAGCCATCTTGTCACTCTGCCATTAGTAACGGGTTTGTTCATTAAATATCTAATTGCAGAATGGTCAGTATGAATAAAAGTTTCATAGCCTGTTATGTAATGTCTAAACTTATTAATTGCATGAACAACATCTAAGAACTCTTTTTCAGTCACAGTATAGTTCAACTCTGTGGGAGTCAAATTTTTACTGGTGTAATAAATGGCATAAGGAATTAAATCTTTTTGACCCAACACAGCTCCAAGAGCTGTATCTGAAGCATCTGTAGAAATATGGAAAGGAAGTTTTCAATTTGGTCCTCTCAAGATAGGTGCTTCAGATATTCTTGTTTTCAAAGTTTCAAAAGCTGATTGACAATTAGGATCCCATTTAAATTCACAGTCTTTTGTAAGCAACTTGAAGAGTGGAGATGCTATTTTAGTGAAGTTTTCTATAAATCTTCTATAGTAACCAGTAAATCCTAGAAAACTTCTAACATCTCTTTGACAATTTGGAATAGGCAACTGGGAGATGACTTCAACTTTTGATCTATCAACCTTAATCCCATCTCCTGAAATATGATGCCCCAAAACAATACCTTCAGTAAACATCATAAAGCATTTTTCATGGCTTAATGAAAGGTTTGTTTCTTTACATCTTATAAGGACTTTTTTCAAATTTTCTAATGCCTCTTCAAATGAATTACCATAAACTGTAAAATCATCCATATAAACCTCTACAAAATCATGGATTAGATCAGAAAAAATTCCTAGTACTGCTCTTTGGAATGTTGCTGGTGCATTACATAACCCAAAAGGAAGCACTCGGTAGGAAAAAGTCCCCCATAGACAAGTAAATGTGGTCTTATCTTGATCTTCAGGTGCTACCTGAATTTGATTGTAACCACTAAAACCATCCAAAAATGAAAAGTACTTTTTACCTGCTAATGTATCTAATACCTGATCAATAAAAGGCAAAGGAAAGTGATCCTTCAAAGTTGCTTTGTTCAAATCCCTGTAATCAATGCATACTCTCCATTTACCATTCTTTTTAGGTACTATAACCAAAGGAGAAACCCATCGGCTATCTGAAATTGGATAAATGAAGTTTACATTGAGAAGTTTTCGGAGCTCTTCTTTCACTATCTCCCTAAGATTTGGATTCATCCTTCTTTGAGGTTGTCTGATTGGTCTATTGTTTTCCTCAATATAGACATGATGGATGCAAGTCTTAGGATCAATACCCTTCATGTCAGTATACTCCCATGCAAATGCAGTAGAATGTTTTTGCAAGATTCTGGTTAGTTCTTCTTGTTGTGACTTCTCCAAATGTTTGTTGATATTCAATGTTTTTTTTGGAAAAATCTCAATAGCAGAATTACCAAACTCTTCCATAGAGTAAAGAGACATTTGTCTTGATGATAAATATTCTATGTCAGATTCCAACTGAAATTGTGTGGGGTCATATTCTGAAGATATCTCAAAATTTTCTAATGTATTCGGAATTTGACTATCCTCACTGATTTCAGAAATGGTAAAGACAGGTTGTATAGTGTCCTCATCATCAACCCATTCATTGTCTCCTACTTCTGTGATTGCTCTTGCTGGAGGATACAAATTGAATTTCTTTGTAGAATTACCATTAGAAATGTACATGTCCCCAGATCTACAACTAATAAAAGCATCAGCTGTGGCTAGCCAAGGTCTTCCTAAGATAAGTGGGTGCCCTCCTAGATTATTCTTGGGAGTCAAAATCATAAAATCTACTGGATATTCCCAAGAATCTAAGGAGACTGAAATATCTTCTAATACACCATCTGGTTTGATAATTGATCGATCTGCAAGTTGCAGTAAAGTAGGTGTAAAAAGAAGATTAGGAAGTTCTAGCTGTTCCATAGTCTATCTACTCATAATGTTGATAGCAACCCCTAAGTCAATCAATGTGTTTGGAATTTCTATCCCATTTATATGTGTCTTGACAATTGGACTTCCTGGATCTACATACTTCTGCATGGTAATTTTTCCCATCATAATGTCTGCAATCTTTCCTACCGGGTGGATTCTTCTTGTGTCTTTTAGTTTCCTTCCTGGTCTTTTGAAACTCAACTCCTTTATGGTTTTTGCTAAAATAGGAATTTCTCGAATGGCTTGTAGCAATGGAATCTTGATACAAACATTCTTCAATTCATCTAGAAAGTCATAGTTAGGCAACAAGATTTGTTTTTCCACCCCCTTATCAATTTGTAGTCTTTCCGGGAAAGGAGGTGTAGATGAAGATGCAGGTTGCTCAACTATAGGAGTTGTGGGTGTTAGCTTTTCTTTTTCTTTTTGAATTTTTGAATTTTGAAGAGATTCTTCCTCAGAACCCTTATTGACTTGAAGAGAATCCTCCTTAGAGGTATCTTGCTCTTGAATATCTATAGAAGGTTTTTCTAAGACTCTACCAGATCTGAGTTGTACATCGTTGAGAGGAACAATCATATAGGTAGGAAATTGTTGTCCTTCTACCATATAAGTAGTTTGAGGATTCTTATTGTTAGGATTTGGCAATGGCTGAGTTGGAAGTTGATTTGTCTTCTGTTGGTATGGAAGCATGAGTTGAGGATTTGTATTTTGTTGAGAAGGTTGTTGTTGTGGAAATGGCAATGAAATTTGTGGATTTGGGCTTGGAAGTTGTGGAGCTTGTTGATTTTGAAAAGATGGAGGATATTGATAAAATTGAGCAAATCTCCCATAAGGATTTTGCATCCCTTGTACCCATGGCTGATATGAATTCTGATGTTGGGGCCAAGGTTGTTGCCAAGGATTCCAATTTGGTGGGGTTTGAAGATTCATAGGATTATTAAACCCTTGAGATTGTTGTCCCTGCCAAGGTCTCCTTGCGACAAAACAGAGAGATTCTGTTGAATTTGGATCTTCTTGAAAAACAGCTTTGAGTCCAGGGATTGAAGGACAATCCTTGATCTCATGATTTTCTGAGCAAATCATACATGTTTCTACAACTTTTGCATCAAAGGGACATTCCCTTAAAGCATGTTTCTTTCTACATTTCGGACAAAAGATGGCTAAAGCATCTGTTTCTGCTTTCTGCTTGTTTTGGATTTTAAGGGTGTCTAGTTGTTCACTAAGGCTCCCTAAGATATCAGTTTTGAACTCATCAAGCATATTACCAATCTCTGCCCTACTTACTGATCCAGTTGTAGATTTGTTAGCCCTAATAAGAGAAGAATCCCTAGGCCCTTTTCCAGTTTTAGATTTTCCTCTTGAGAGATGGATACATAGTTCTGTTATATCACGAAATGGAAGTTGAAAAATGTCTCCTTTCCCCATCATGTTTAAAATGTCTATCCATTCATCTCTAATGGCTTTTAATAGGAGGGCTTTCAAGGTTTCATTATCTAAGTTGCTCATCTTTGCTCTTTTCAAGTTGTATTGAAATCTTTCAATTAAGTCTTCCAAATTTTCATCTTCTTTTTGCATCATTTTGAATACCTCATCCTTGTGATTGGTGGTTATACAATAGTCCAAGTATCTGTCCAAAAATGTTTGTTTCATATCATTCCAAGTCCTAATAGATTGAGTGGCTAATCCCATGAACCATTTCAAAGCAGATCCCTTCAATGTTGAAGGAAACAGTTTGAGTTTTTGAGAATCTTCCATATAGTCATAAGTTCGGCACACTACCTCAAACTCAAACAGAAATGTTTCAGGATCCTCACTTCGCAATCCATAAAAGTTAGGGAGAACAGATGGTGAAATATTTTTCATTGTTGCATGAGTTTCCTCATCAACTATAGGGAATCCAAGCAAATCCCTATTTCTATCATTATTTCCTTCACCATTGTTATCTCCATTATCTCCTCCTCTTCTACCTCCACCTCTATTTATTACTTCCTCTGCCATGATAGTTTCTTTAGAGTCCTTATAGTCCTCTAGTTCTTCTACCAAGGAAGGATGAGAAAAAGTCTCTTTGTTTTCTTGTTATCTCCATTGTTTCCTCCTCTTCTACCTCCACCTCTATTTATTACTTCCTCTGCCATGATAGTTTCTTTAGAGTCCTTACAGTCCTCTAGTTCTTCTACCAAGGAAGGATGAGAGAAAGTCTCTTTGTTTTCTAAGTGGGTTTTAGTAGGTGGTGTAGGCGAATCCTCTAATTCAGCTGTTCCTTGACTTCCAAAAATCTTAAGGCTAGGGGTAGATGGTGGTGAATCTGGTCTATGCCTTGAAGAAGATGGAGTTATGAAAATCTAACTCTTGGCTTTAGCTATAAACCTTCCCCTAGAATCTCTTGCTCTATGCATGTCATTTTTTTTATTTTTTAAAAAGTTGGGCTAATAATTCTCTTTCTGATCTTCCAGATCACACTAGGTGCAAGAAGAGAGCATACTTAAGGAATTAATAAACCAATAACTCTCTTTTCTGATCCTCCAGATCACACTAGGTGCAAGAGGAGAGCATACTTCAAGAAGTTATCAAGTTTTCCCTTCTTTTATAATTTTATGTTTTTTTTTTTTTTTTAAGAAATTGGCTACCTAGTTACACTTCCCCGGCAACGGCGCCAAAATTTTTGGTCAATTTAGTGTGTCCTAAATTGCTGCATTTAATTTGTCAATCTGGGAATCGTAAGCTGATGAAGTGCGGCGCACTATATGTGCAAGATAACCTATTTCTTAACTTTTTGTCGTTTTTGGTTTTTCTAAGGTAAAATGGAAATTCTAAGATGAAAACAAGTTTGGTTATGTTTGTTCAAGGAAGTGATATCCCCTATATTGATTTACCAACTTGAAACTTTAAAAAGCAAATTGAAATTTACAATGACAAGACTTGAAAGAAAATGAAAATATACTGTTGAAATGAAAAGGTGCTGCTAATCTAATAAATCAAAACAGTAAACTAGTGAACATGAAAACCAAACTATTCTTGCTGCCAACTAAACACAAAATAAACTATGCTTAAGGAAATTCAAAATTGCAACAAAATAAATCTAAATCAGATTACATCAATTTATCTTCGACCCTTCATCATTAGTCCGACTATGATTTCGGAAGTAATCATAAACAACGAGTAAACGATATTTAATTCTGAAAAGTAAACTAATACTAAACCATACACTCATGATTCAATCCACCTCTGTGATCCAATTTGTAGCTTTGAAACAGCGAAGATGTCATGCATGATTTAATATATCTAAATTTGCGGAGAAGAAAAACTAATACTAAACTACACATTTCATAATGCAATCCCTCACCATCGGTCAGTCCAGTGTGGCTTTCGGAGGGCAAGCGAAGATGCTATGAGCGAGATTAACGTATATCTAAATTTACGAAAGAAACTAATACTAAACTACACATTTCATAATGCAATCCCTCACCATCGATCCAGCTTTTTGTGGCTTTCGGAGAACATTTGAGAATGCATAAACGATTAGTATATCTAATTTTTTACTACGAAGCAAATAAAAGAAGCTGAAATGAACGAGGAGCAATGCGAAGTTAAACAAAAGCTATGAAAAGCAAACTAGCAGCAGAACAATGTTAGTTTCATGTCATTAGTCAAAAAGCTATAAAAATGCCTGGGCTGCCCATCTAAAACCTGAAAAACATAAATACTGATCAGTGATTAACAATCATAAAGCATGAAAGACAGAAATGAAATGGAATCTATGGAAGTGTATAAACAGAAATGAAACAACTGCAAAGTATGAACATATGAATGGATTATGATACAATGATTTCTAAAGAAACAAAATGAGAAATATACACTAATACACAAAACCTTAGCTGAGCAGGGGCCCTCTACACAGCCTTGGTAACGGTCCTCAAACACGAATTAATTTGAAAAACAGAGTCTTCTCATATTAAAAAGTAGTTCATTACTGAATAGTAATGTTACGGCACAAGTGCAGCGTAATCACTACAGAGCAGACTAAAAGATAACAGAGACTACATTCACGAACATCAACTAACTTCATATGCGTATGCAAACGCACTATATATAACAACAAACTATAACTGTTTCCTAATGTTCATGCTAGTGGAGAGCACGTAGACCACTACGTCCACGGATATAGGAGTATGGCCGTGTTGGAAAGTAGATCTACGAAAGGTGGATGCTTGAATTCGACTCTAGAACCCTGCACAGATGTCGATTTAACCTCCGCAGGCTTAGAAACGGCCGTATGGATCTTTATGTGCCACGAAACAGAGTCCGGCCGACATGAAACTCCACAGTTGACTTCCATGTGGACGCCTTTGACCGCGGCTTCTTTGGACGAGTTTACTTGAACCAATAGGACACGAACCATGTCCACGTCATTCCTGACCTGCCCATGTGGCTCGTTTCCCTTGTAGACACCTGTAGCATAGAGTTTCACAAAATAGCTGCGGAAAGTTGCAGCAGCTGCGGAAAGTGGTAAGATTCCGCAGCTGAATGAACAAAATCTAGATCAAATAGCAAACACAAAAATATAATTAAAAACCATGTTAGATGCCCTTTTGCACATGATATTGACAATTTGGGAGGTTTAGGTGAGTGAAAAAGGTATGGAAAAGTGTATGGAAAAGATGCAAATTTGGGACTCAACAACAGTTAGGCTCACGGCCATTTTAAACAAAAATATTAAATAACGGTTTCTGATAGAAAGTGAAATGCAAGAGTGGAAGGTGAATTCCACCCGAAATTTAAAAGTAACAAACTAAAATGGAAGTTAAAGGCCACTAGGGCCGAATCATGAATTGACAATGTTCACTGATGAGGTGGAGTTGAGGCGGTCGCTATCACGGATGGCGGAATGTTGGCTGAGAGGAATCGATTTGCCTCTGATGTGGCGGTGGAGGATTTTCTGCCTGGAGATCTTTATGATTTTCTTTAATTTTGATTTAATTTGGAGGATTGGGCTTTCGATAATCGATCTTAGCCGAAATCCCCAAATTGTCTTCAATATTCTGTTTCTGCCGTGGCAGGTCTTCGACACTGATACTTTGACTGCTGCTACAATATCCTCTCTGCGTTCTGAATCACAATGACTGTGATTGTGGAACCTGGAGTGAATTAATCACTCTGTAACAACCCTGCACAATACGATAAACTCATTAAGAAATCTAGGGAGTGGCGGAAGGAATGGTGTGAAGGCCTGGAGGAATGGTGGTGGGAATGGTGAAAACGGGAGAAGAAATGATAATTAGTGTAAATCCCAGAGTTTTAAGTCTTGGGAAAATACAAAGGAAATGGGTCGAATGCATGGAATTAGGCATTTGATGGTGGGACTCGATTAAGGCGAAGGGCGATTCAATGTGAGCCGTTGGATCTCAGGAGGAGATCGACGGTTGGGATCATCTAATGGAGTTAATGGGGACATCCGATGAAGAGAAATGGTGAAATGCGCGATACATTGTGGGCTGTAGATCTAGATCAAACGGACGGTCACGATTGGATCGGAAAATCAGAATCGGAAGGGACGGAGGGTAACACCTTTAGAACTTGCGATTGGCGATGCGCGATTGAGCGCCAGCCATCCGATCTGGGACGAGATCAACGACAAAGATTAAATCGGTGGGGAGGAAGGTTGGCGCGATGAGCGGGAGCGATGAAAACTGGACCGTTGGATCTCGAGAGATCAACGACTGCGATCGGATCGAAGGATCGCAGATCGGGAGGAATGGAAGGTTGCTCGATTGAAAATTGCGATTACGATTGAAGCGGGGAAGCGAGGGTCGTCGGATCAAAAGGGAAATCGACGATGGGGATATCAATCGGAGGATTGCAATCGCAAAGGGCGGAGGGTAGCACTATTTATGATTTGCGATTAGCGATCGGGCGACGGTGCGGTGACCGTCGGATCAGAATGAGAATCAACGATGGAGATTATTCCCGAGAATCATAGAACAATGTCATTGCATCGGAGTTTTTCTTCGTTTAACACAGAAATGCGCTTCCGTCCGCTTCTCCGATTGCAATAAGCGCCTGGGCCTTAAGCGCTTGGTCTTAGGCGCGGGGCATATGGAGGGGAAGTGGTTAAGGGGGCTGGCCGAAAGGGGATAGGCCTGATATATGAAGGAAAGTGGGTTTTTGGCCTATTTTTAATGCATTTTAGGGCCAGAGGAGGCATTCGGTAAAGGGAATAAGGGGTTTTAAGCCGAACAAAGGTAATTTAAAAGGCTTAAAACGGGATTTGGGATGATTTGTAGGATAAGTGGGGAATTTAGAAGGGGAAGAAGAATGATGAAGACAAAGGCTTAGAGGGAATGAAATAAGAGGGAAAAGGCCTTTTTGGGCATTCTTCTTCATGAACAGAGGGGCTTCAAAACTGGGAACAGCGGTGAGGATTCCCCAAAGGAAAAAAGCACAAGGAGGCTTCGAGGATGATGTGTTTTCAGAGGGGATGCATTCCTTGAAAGCTCAAAGACAGTTTGACACCTTGTTTGCTTGTCAAAAAAAATTAATAAGGGGCTAACATGATCAACATTGAATCCACCTGGGGACGGCACATTCATTCATGGGCGTGTCGAGAAATTCGTAGACCACCTCTTAATCTTCTATGTGGACAACACTTTTCAGCACTTTTCATTTTTCTCTTCATGATTCATCACGACCCACACATCATTCGAACAAAGATGAAAACATAAAAATAATGTACGGTATGATACATTAGGCTATCTCGGCCTGAATTAGAACTGGAAGTAAGGTTTGAGGAGTTGACCGTTTACAGGGGCATCGAGCAAGTCTGCCTGTAAATTTTCCAACCTGAAGGTGTTGTTGCCCCCTTGTTCCACAATTTTCAAAGGACCAAACCAAAGTGGGTCGAATTTACCATATTTCCCCTTTTCAGCTCTTTGAATATCCCATCTGAGCACTAAATCCCCAACCTGCAACTTCTTGTCCTTGGCATGCTGATAAAAAAGGTCCTTCATCTTCTCTTGATATTCAGTTAGCCTCTGACTTACCTGGTTCCGTGTTTCTTCTAACTCCACTAGCTGATTTATTCTCCTGGTCACATCATTGAGCTCTTCTTTACTTTCTTGCATGAATCGGGCTACTGGTAAGGCTAACTGTATGGGGAATACTGCTGACCTCCCATATACTAATTCATATGGGGATTTCCCGGTTGCTCTCTTGCTGGTAATCCTATTGACGGGAATCCCTATTTTTTTGATTTTCGTTGATAGCCTTCTTCAGTGCCCTCACCAAGGTTTTTTTTGAAAACTTTGCCAGGCCATTACCTTGTGGGTAATAGGCCATAGAGTGGCCTGGTGCAATGTTATACTGCTGGAAAAAGTTGACAAAATTTTCATATTTAAAGGCCTGTGCATTGTCGGTCACTATCTAGGCAGGGCAGCCAAATCTGGATATGATATTTTCTTCCATAGATTTCATTACCACAACATTTGTTGCATTCCTTGCAGGTATAGCTTCCATCCACTTCATGAAATAATCTGTGGCAGTTAATATCCACTTATGCTGACCACTTGATGGAGGATGTATTTCACCGATAAAGTCAATTCCCCATTGCTGGAATGGTTCATCCACGTGGATCATGGGCAGAGGTGCCAACTTCTGTCTTTCAGCAAACCTTTGGCATTTCTCACAAGCTCTAACTCGGGAAAACACATCTCCAAAGAGCTTGGGCCAGAAGAAACCAACCTTCAGGATTTTTTGGGCAGTGGCCCTCCAACTATAATGACCCCCATATATTCCTTCATGAAATTCGACCATTATACTCTCAACCCCGTCTTCTGTGAGACACAGGAGAAGAATGCCTGAGGGATCTTGCCAGTACAGCTGACCATTGGCAACCACGTACTTCTGTGATCTCAACCTTAGTGTTATGTATTTAGCTTTATCACAGCTAGGAGGGCAGCTAAGCGTTAGAAGATATTCTACTATCTCTTTGTACCACGGGCTGATGAGGTACTTCATATGTGTCTTCTGAGTAGCTATCTCTACTCCCTGTTTCTCTTATTTCTTCTCAGACTCCTCATTTGCTATCATGGACAAATTTATACCCAGAGCCTGACAGTTTGACTCGGACAAGATTTTGGCTAGCCCTTGTCCCTTGATCAGTTTGGTAGGGCCGATGTTTAGATCATACTCTTGTATTTTGGCAATCCATTTCCCTCTTTTCCCTTCGCTATCTCCTTGGATAAGAATATCTTTTACAGCTGCTGTAGGCACAAACGCAGTGATATGGGACTGCAAGACATACATGCGAAATGCTTTAAGAGACTTCACCATGTCATATTCCTACTTTTCTAGTATGTTATATTTCAGCTCTGCATCACGAAGCACATGACTTAAGAAAGCGATGGGCTGCTCATACCCTTCTTCATTTTTCTGCAATAAAACTGCTGCCACTGTATGAGGTGATGCAAATGAAAAGATCATGAAAGGTTTGGCACAGTCTAGTCCAGCTAGCACAGGGGCTTCAGCAAAGACATTTTTTATCCTAGAAAAGGCCTCTCGTGATTCCTGGGACCACTTTACCTCATTATTTTTCTTTAGCATGTCAGTTATATGTCTAACTATCTCAGCATAGTTAGGGATAAACCTCCTCAGAAAGTTAATGTGCCCTAGGAACACCTGCACCTCCTTTTTATTTCTGGGAAGAGAAATTCCATTTATAACTTCTACTCTCTTAGGATATATTTTTACCCCATATTTGGTTACAATATGTCCCAAAATCTTACCCTCTTCTAATGCAAACAATGACTTCTGTGGATTGAGAGAGAGACCATACCTTCTGCACTTCTCAAAAGTTCTACGCAAGTGTTTAATGTGATCTGCATCATGTTTTGAGAACACAGTGATATCATCCAGATATACTACCACAAACTTATCTTGCTCCCCAACAAAGGCAACGTCCACGGCCCTTTGAAAAGTGGCCCCTGCGTTGATCAACCCAAAGGGCATTCTAGCATAAATAAAAGTACCCCATGGAGTGGTAAAGGCAGTCTTCTTCTGATATTCTGGTAGTACAGCCACCTGATTGTAACCAGAGAATCCGTCCATCATCGACATCTCAAAAGCTCCTACCACTTTCTGCAGGATGTGATCCATCTTGGGCAACGAATAATTATCCTTTAAGGATGTTCGGTTTAAATTTCGGAAATCAACAAATAGCCTTATTTCTCCATTCTTTTTTTGAACAAGGACTAGGTTTTATACCCACTCAGAATACCTCAATGGCACAATGATTTTGGCCTTCAACAGTTTCTTAATTTCTTTCTCAATAGAGGGAAGAAACAGGGGATTTATCTATCTAAGCTTCTGTTTATGTGGTTTTTCATCTCCCTTCAGTGGAATTTTATGCTGCATGATGTTGATATAGAAGGTTTTTAGGTCCTGATAAGACCATGCAAACACATATTTGTATGACTGGAATAATTTCTGGTAGATCTCTTTATATTCCTCTGGGACCTTCTTGGATAACTTCACAATTTTGGGGTCAGCCTCAGTACCAAGGTTAAGATCTTCTACTTGATTTTCCTCTACAACTTTGTTCGGCCGTAGTGGGACATCATTCCTGTTAAAGAACCTTTATAAGGGCACTAGTCCTTGGGGTATAACGTTGCCCTTTAGTTGTAGGAATTTATGGCCAGCCACCTTTTCTTCCCCTTTATCTTCTGAAGTGTTTTCAGCCTCTTCTTATTCACAAGTATCAATCTCCATGTTGGAGAATTCCCCAACTGTTTCCAGGAATATTTTCACTTGTTCTTCATCCTCAAACACCTACCAATGCTTGATGTTATCGGGGATTTATGGCCGATAAAGTACCTCAATTTCATATCTTAAGAGAGGGTTTTGAGGTGGACGGAAGGTACTGGCAGCCACTGCAAGGGAGTTTGCCATCCTATTCTGCTCCCGGGGCATGAACTGAATATTAAATGCCAAGAAAAAATTCTTCACCAGGTCCCAAAATTCATTCCTATAAGCCCTCAGCCTAGGATGTTTGGTTTGGCACTGATTCTTCACTTGTCTAACCACCAGTTCCGAATATCCTAGAACCTTTAAACTTTGTATGTTCATGCTCCTGGCTGTCTGTAACCCTAACAAAAGTGCTTCATACTCGACCACATTATTAGTGTCTTCATACTCTAGCTTGAAAGACAATGGGACCCATTGGCTTGTAGGAGAAATCAATAATAATCCAGCCCCATTACCTTCTCTAGAGTTTTATCCATCAAAATGAAGTGTCCAGATTCCTGCTTCATGGCTCTCTATAGACTGCTCGGTCTTGATCTGGAAAAATGATGGTTCATGAGCGTAATATTGATCTTCTTCCAACATCAAACATGAGAAATCTCCCTCCTTACTATAAACTGGAGAATTAATTGAGTTATCAGCCTTGGTGACCGTCTTGACAAATCTAGTTTCCTGGTACAACCTCCTCTCCTGACCACCAAAAACTGGGATAGTAGCATAGGTCAAGTCCAACTTGATTGACCCACCAATTTTAGTTCCCTAGGACCTTGACAACAACATGCTGAAGCGAGATGGGATGTCAGCCACCACGATGTCCATCACCACACTTTTTTCTGGGATTTGGGCCAAATTGACCACCAAATCCTTGATCATACCCAGGCATTTAACTCTTTTGGAATCAAATGAATAGAGGTCTTTGTATGGACGAGTGATTTGTAATCCTAGTTGTTCCATGACCGATAGGGGCAATAAGTTATGGGAGACTCTTGAATCTAACATACAGTTATGCAACAACAGGTCATGAATTACTAGGGACACATAAAATGGGGGAGTAGAAGCGTCTAATTCCTCAACATGTGGGCCAAATACAACCATAGGTATTTCTTCTTGAAGGTTCAGACTATCTGGAATATGTGCTACTTCACAGGGAAGCATAAAGGATGTGACCTGGGACTGATATGTAGGATGCTTCAACAATTTGGTCAAGGGAACTGGGATTTTTGACCTTCTCAAGCTCCTTCTGTAAACTAAAGGCTGAGGATGACTTTTCTACTAACACTTCTTTTGACTCTTTGATTTGGACAAGGGGTTTGACTTCCTTTGTGACTAACTTGACATTGGGAGGAGTAGCCACTTGTGAAGAGGAAGGAATTTGATCAGAAGACTACAAAGATTTGTTAAGAGGCCACTTACCTTTATTTGTGTTCCCTTGAGCTGTTGTCTCCTTCTGAGCAGATGCTTCCTCATGGGGTGCATCTTCCTCTTGATCCTGAGTGCGAGTTCTCTTCCTAGAAGATCTGAGGTCATATCTTCTATTAAACTGTGCTTGCATGAAATCGACAAACTGCTTGCAGTAGTCATCGATCTCAGGATATTCAGTGCTTTCATTAGCTTTTTCTTCCACATGTGATGGAATCTGCACTTCATCACTTCCTTGTAGGGGAAATTCTATTTCATCACTATTTGAAAAAGCAATGTATGCTTCCTCTTGCTCGTAAGTGGTTTCTTCGGTAGGACCATCTACCTGACCTTCCAAGTACAGAGGGTGTGGTACCTGATCTTGTTGCTCCTTCCATTCCCTTTGTAGTATCTGCAAGGGTGGTTTTCTGTACTGAGGGTTGTAACCCCTATTTGGAGCATTCTGGAAATTCTTGGAGGATGAATTCTTGGCCTCTAGTTCAAGTCTGACCAGCTTACTTGATAGATTCTTAATCATTTTGTTCATTTCCTCAATTCTGTCATTAGCTGAGTCTCTGTCTTGGCTAGAGGTAGATACTTCTTCTTTCCCCTTTCTTCTAGTATCTTGTTCAGATTTTCTCTTTGATTTACCAGTGGAGGCAAAGTTCGCCTCCAACTCTAGTGCATCTGTTTGAGCATCATCGAGGGTGGCGGGCTTTCTTTCTCTCAGAGAGAAACCGAATTCTGAGTCAAACACAGCTACGAAAACAACTTTAGTTGCGGTTTGATCAAGTTTCATATCAGCAGGAAGGCTCAAATACAACTTGTTAAATCTCTTGATAAATTTTGACACCCCTTCATTATGTCTTTTCTTGAGTGTGTTAAACTCAGTAAGACAATGTCCATGATCTTTCTTCTCTCCCCATTTTCTCAGAAAATTATCTTCCATCCCTTCCCAAGTGGTGATGGAACGGTCTCCCAATGTCTTAAACCATTTTCTGGCTTCGCCATCAAGAGATTGCACAAACAGTCTTAGGACTACATCTAGGTGTTCCACATTAAACTTCTCTGCAAAAGAGCAGAAGACCTCAAGATTTTTTTGAGCTTCAATCTCATTTTCCCCATTGAATCGGGGTAAGATCTTCAGATAGTCCTGTGGCATATCATTCAACACTTGAGGTAATGCCAGTGGGGCATATTTATTTAACAAGAAGCCAGGAACATTGGCCATTGGAGGAGGTGGAGGTAGTGCAAGGGTTTGATGTGTAAAAGGAGGAGGAGGAGGTGGAAGTGAAGTATGAATAACAATAGGAATGTATTGGACAACAACTTGAGGTGTTGATGGGAACAACGGGCTGTGAATAGCAGATACTTCGGTGACTTCTTTGACCTCTTCAGCCTCAGGAGTAGGGTGAAAGGGGAGTATGTGGTGTCCCTTGATTCAGCTTCGTCTTTAATTCGGACACCTACCCGGGGTGGACTATTTGAGTAGTAATCGGTATCTCCCACAGTGGAGTCGGGACCTTGCACTTGGGCAACTTGAGAAGAGGAGGACAGAAAGTATTCTAAAGATAATTCAGGGATCTCAATATGGGCTGATCATCTTTCTCTCCAACTCCTTCTATGTCGGATCTTCTCTGGGTCAGACACAGAAGGTGTCTTTGGCTGAGACATATCTGACCTCAGGTGTGGCTTACAAGGAGCCAGGATTGCAAGTAAATTTTTCTGATAAATGAATGTGGAGTCGCCAAGGTGAGGGATATACAACTCTCAACTCTCCATGCTCACCTATTTGAAGAGTGAATAAGGTTTTTTCGAGGCCTAGGGATTCAACTTCTCTCAAATTTAATTCCTCGGCAATAGCGCCAAAAAGATGTTGTCAATACTAGAGACAACCTTGAGTTGTGAAAGACCAGTGCCTAGGACATCTTATATAGCAAGGAGTAGTATGATATAACAAGGACAATTAGCAGAACAAGGCTCTTTTTCTATTTCAATTTTAACAGGAAAGATCAATGTAGATGGAACCAGAATATTCACAAACTCAGCATAATGAAAGGAACACTGTAGAGGCAAGGAGTGAATTCTCAATATAAATGTATCATACAACTCAAAGACAACATGCTGTAAGGAGGGATGGATTCTAAAAATGCTTTACAGAGATTGAAAATAAGATGGCATGCTGTGTAAGAAATATAGAAGGAATAATAACTACTAATGAGATGAAATTCCATAAACATATCTGAACATGAGATGGGCTTAAGATAATTAGAATCCATACATGTCCATAGATTTCAAAAAATGACTTCCCATAGCACTTAATATAGAAGAAACATGGATGAAGTTGAAAATGAAACAGGATATCATGACTGAGCCATATTTAAAGCATCAGACATGTTTAGCATGAGTATCGATTGTGATAAATTCATACCAGAACCAGTGAGCCATTCGCATTCCAGAGCATGATACAAAAAGGATGGAAATAGTGAAATGAACAACTAAACTATATCACAAAAGACAAAATTACAAACTATAAAGCATCAAGACCAGAATCCTCATTAAAGGTAAAACTCCTTATCATTGAGACCCAACGGGATCCTCACATTTGTATTAAAACTTCAACAAAATGCATACAAGAAACTCTTTCACAACCAATTCTTCAGAAAATCTGGAACCTGTTTTTCTCTTCGGTTCTTGCTTATATAGAAGCCTCAGAAACATGAGTGAGAAGATATTTTTGGGAAAAATATCTTCCTCGCGTGCTGGAAATCAGTTTGAGGTCTCCATAAAAAATAACCAAAATCATGATGAGGAATAGGGGCATCTCATCATTGACAGTTAGGCTCACGACTGTTTTAAACAAAAATATTAAACAACGGTTTCTGACAGAAAGTGAAATGCAAGAGTGGAAGGTGAATTCCACCCGAAATTTAAAAGTAACAAACTAAAATGGAAGTAAAAGGCCACTAGGGCCGAATCATGAATTGATGATGTTCACTGATGAGGTGGAGTTGAGGTGGTCGTTGTTGTTTGTTCTCAATCTAGTCTCCTAAACTGAGCTCATTTAATTGTCAACCAGGATTTGTAAACTGCTGAAGTGAAGTGTACTGTATGTACCTAGGTGCTTGTTTCCTAATGCGTTGTGTGTAGTTTTTATGATGTTTTTGATCTTTTGTGATGATTTATGATGTTTTTGGTCTTTTGGTGGTTTTATGTTTGCAGGAAAATGCCTAGAAAGCTAATGGAAAGAAGCTGGTGATTAAAAACAGAGTTAAGCCTAATTGATGGAATGACAAATGGCAAATGCAATTGGGAATACTGAAGCAAAATTAAATCTAAACTATGACTAAATAAAAGCAAAGCTTGATAATGAATTTTAGACAAATGATTCAAAACACAAACTAAACTTGAGAAATGATCACTAAGTATGCAAATTTTCTAAATAAACAATGAAACAACTAACTTACAATGATGCAATACTTTGTCCTTGATTAGAGATTTGAAACATAATTAGAGGAAAGACATTGTTATCATCATAAGATATTCTATTCTAGAACTAGCTCCTATCTCTATTCTGCAATTTAATTGAATGTCACAAAACCTTTACTCAAGAGTTATTGATTTCTTTCCAAAGTAGTCTTTTGAGGAAGAGCTCTGTTTATAAAATGATGAGGAAATTGCAGAGGTACTTCAGGCCTTAGAATGATGTTGTCTTCTATTCATATGGTTATAGATCAATTAGGGATTTTAGAACAAGAAGAGGTTTGTGAATAATGAAGGCTGTCTTGTTAATCCTAACAACTGAAGTAATCTATTGTGCAATGGATAACAATTTGAATATGAAGTGCAAGTGCAATGAGTTAATCTAAGAATGAACCTAAGATGCCACTAATCTAGAACAATGCTGAACTATAAGTCATCATCAAACTCGAAACAAAGTAATTGAATATGATTTAAATGCAATGAAACTCCGGAGCATTCTAACTATGCTAACATGCATTATTCTATGAAGTTACACAATCTGTTTGTTCATCATTAGTGATATTTTGGAAGAGTTCCTTCTTTTGGAAGAGGTAGAACAATTCTGATTGTGTAATTGAGTGCAATTGTAAGCAAATAGACTGAAAGCAAATGAAAAACTAAGATATCATATCCATACCCTACTCGTCATTATGATGTCTTGGGCAAGCGTTTAAGAGCAAGAACAGAGATGATACTTAGTATAAACACACAAATAAATCATTCATTATCACGGTCATGTCTTGAACTTCTTAAGAATTTATTGGAAGAGTTTCTTCTTGTGGAAGAGTGATTAGAACAAGTGTAACTGTGATAGTGAACAGAAAAAACTACAACTAAATCCTACAGTACTATAGCTATTCATCATTCATCATTATAATCTTTTGGAAGAGTGTCTTCGTGTGGAAGAGTTAGAATGAATATAACTACAGTAGCTAGTTAAAACAACTATAAATTCAACTCCTAATCCTACAATACTATAGTCATTCAACATTCATCATTATAGTCTTTTGAAAGAGCATCTTCTTGTGGAAGAGTTAGAATGAGTACGACTACAGTAGCTAATTAAAACAACTATTAATTCAAATGCAAAACGTAAAGGCAGCTAGGAAACTTATCTAATTTACGCAAAATAAATCCGTGCAAGAGGCAGGGGCCCTCTACCACCTGATGGAATTCAACTCCAAATTAAATCACGCTTCAAAACAACACGGTCTGCTCCATTAAAGATGAAATAGTTTGAAAATAACACTCTGCGTTTTCAGAAATGTAGCACAGAGTCTAAACAAAATCTAGCAGCAAATCTAACATAAAATCTCTAACATAGCTCTCGGTCTCCCAAGCGTTTATAAAGCAAATGCACATAACAATAATTGCAACAATTTAGGAACACTGTCTTTCCTTATCGGAATCACGTTAGGACTCTTTGAAGTGGCTTCGTGAAGATGAAAAGACATCTGGACTGAGACAGTCCTAATAGAAGTCTTCCTTCCTAAATGTGTTCCCCACGTTCAAAACCATACCCAGAATTCGTTTCTTCCTCCATGATGAGCAACGAACCATGTAGACATGACGTGGATCATGCCCATGTGCGGTTTTTCTCAAGAGGCCACCTGGAACATACTCAAACATGAAGGCAGCTGCAGAATCGCCGGTTAGCTACGGAATGTCTGCATTCTGCAGCTAGTTCCGGTCAAAATGCTTTACAATGAAAAAAATCACAAAATTTAACAAGTCAGTCATGTAAATCATTCTAGAAGTAATTTTAACTATATTCATTGATCAATTGGGTCTAAGATAGCAATGGACAAGGGAAAATGAGGTAAAATGAAGTGAAGGAAAGCACAATTTTGAGGCTCAACAGCTGTCACGGATGGCGGAATGTTGACTGAGAGGAATCGATTTGCCTCTGATGTGGCAGTGGAGGCTTTTCTGGTTGTAGATCTTTATGATTTTCTTTAATTCTGATTTAATTTGGAGGATCGGGATTTTTATAATCGATCTTAGCCAAAATCCCCAAATTGTCTTCAATATTCTGTTTCTGCTGTGGCAAGTCTTCGACACTGATACTCTGACTGTTGCTACAATAACCTCTCTGCGTTCCGAATCACAGTGACCGTGATTGTGGAACCTGGAGTGAATTCATCACTCTGTAACAACCCTACACAATACGATAAACTCATCAAGAAATCCAGGGAGTGGCGGAAGGAATGGTGTGAAGGCCTGGAGGAATGGTGGTGGGAATGGTGAAAATGGGAGAAGAAATGATAATTAGTGTAAATCCCAGAGTTTTAAGTCTCGGGAAAATACAAAGGAAATGGGTCGAACGCATGGAATTAGGCCTTTGATGGTGGGACCCGGTTAAGGCGGAGGGCGATTCAATGTGAGCCGTTGGATCTCAGGAGGAGATCGACGGTTGGGATCATCTGATGGAGTTAATGGGGACATCCGATGAAGAGAAATGGTGAAATGCATGATACATTGTGGGCTGTAGATCTGGATCAAACAGACGGCCACGATTGGATCGGCAGATCACAATCGGAAGGGACGGAGGGTAACACCTTTAGAACTTGTGATTGGCGATGCGCGATTGAGCGCCAGCCGTCCGATCTGGGACAAGATTGACGGCAGAGATTAAATCGGCGGGGAGGAAGGTTGGCGCGATGAGTGGGAGTGACAAAAACTGGACTGTTAGATCTCGAGAGATCAACGGCTACGATCGGATCGGAGGATTACAAATCGGGAGGAACAGAAGGTGGCTCGAACTTAAAATTGTGATTGCGATCGAAGCGGGGAAGCGAGGGCCATCGGATAAAAAGGGAAATCGATGGCGGGGATATCAATCAGAGGATCGAAATCGTAAAGGGCAGAGGGTAGCACTGTTTATGATTTGCGATTAGCGATCAGGAAACAGTGCGGTGACTGTTAGATCGGAATGAGAATCAATTGTGGAGATTATTCCCGAGAATCACATAACAATGTCATCGCATCAGAGTTTTTCTTTGTTTAACACAGAAATGTGCTTCCGTCCGCTTCTCTGATTGCGATAAGCACCTGGACCTTAAGCGCTCGGTCTCAGGTGTGGGGAATATGGAGGGGAAGTGGTTAAGGGGGCTGGCCGAAAGGGGCTAGGCCTGATATATGAAGTAAAGTGGGTTTTTGGCCTATTTTTAATGCATTTTAGGGCTAAAGGAGGCATTCGGTAAAGGGAATAAGGGGTTTTAAGCAGAACAAATGTAATTTAAAAGGTTTAAAAGGGGATTTGGGATGATTTACAGGATAAGTGGGGAATTTAGAAGGGGAAGAAGAATGATGAAGACAGAGGCTTAGAGGGAATGAAATAAGAGGGAAAAGGCCTTTTTGGGCATTCTTCTTCACGAACAGAGGGGCTTAAAAACTGGGAACAACGGTGAGGATTCCCCAAAGGACAAAAGCACAAGAAGGCTTCGAGGATGATGTGTTTTCAGAGGGGATGCATTCCTTGAAAGCTCAAAGACATTTTGACCCCTTGTTTGCTTGTCAAAAAAAATTAATAGGGGGCTAACATGATCAACAGGGGGAGTGATTTGGAGGAAGGAAGAGTAGCATAATATGAGTCTCGACAACTAAAGGTTGATGAAAAGAATTATCCAAATCATGTCTTAGAATTCTTGCAATAATGCATCTTCTAAAGGAATAATGACATTATTTGATTGGTAATAAATTTTAATTGTGATTAAAACATGAGAGCTTGATATATTTCCCCTCATTCCAAGGATGATAGCCATGGTAGAACCTAGATTATTAATGGCACAAGGTCAAGTCAACAACTTATAATAGGTCACTATATAATTATTCAACAATCGACTCATTGACTTCATATTTTTGTTTAAGTATTTTATAACTTATAATAGTGTATTAAAACCCTAGTGCGTGCTCTTTTTATTTTGACTGAAATCGACCATGGATCTAGCCTATGGAGTGGGTCCTCATCCCACTCTGTATATTGAAAAGTTAGCTTTCCAATTACCGGTCTCTTCTATTGGGAAATCCTCAAAATATTAGTGCTTAAAATTTGTGAAGTGCATGGAAAAAATCCATTAAGTGAAGTTTCCTTTGGTAGCTAGGCATAAGTCCCTTACTCGAGATAAAAGGGGCCTCATTGGAAAATTTACTAGTCTCTGTCTCTCTCATTTGGCCATAGTAAAATGGATATAGAAGAATTAGAAGGTGTTAATAGAAGGAAAATGGACCATTCATTCCATGAAGAGGCTTTTTTTTTCCTTCTTATTTGATTCTAAGGAGGACAAAGACTTACTCTTTCAAAGCGAGCCTTATTTTTTTTTGGTTCATGAAACATTGAATAGGTGGAATCCAAAATTCAATATAGAGCATGAGATACCATCAATATTCCATATGTTGGTGTTTCCCTCATATTCCTCTTCATTGTAGGAGTTATGACACTTTCAAAAGCATCGAAATTTCCCTAAGGTGATATATGTATTCTTGTGTGTGCATCTGTGTAGAGGTTAATATGGATAGAGGCCTTCCATAGGCCATTCTTATATCTCTGGATAATTGATAACATGAACAACCCTTGGACTATGAAAACTCCCATTTAAGTGCATATCTTGTTATGAATATGTGCATTTTGCAAAAGACAATGAGAAGAACCTCTAGATAGCTCAGTTGGCATTAGACAAAGAGGAGCGAAGACTGAATAAAAGAAGAAAGTGAAACACTCATTTCCAAGATATACATCATGTAGTAGAGTTAAGAATTTTAGGTCCATTTGAGTCAAAGGTCCCTTGCGTTCGGAACCCATTAGAAAGGAACTCACCATATTAGCATATAGACTCAACGTAGGTGATGGGTAGTGAGAAAAATGGGAACCAAACACTAAAATATAATCAATATGAAGTTTTGTCTTAGGGAGATCAAGTGCCAAATATATATACCTTAATAAATCCTTAGTCAGTATCAAGGATACTTGCTACTATAGTAATGGAGCCACCTATAGTTTAAATTCTATAGATTCCTGTTATAGAAGAGGAATATTGAGTGTCAAATAAAGGGGAAGATATTGATTTCTATACGGATTTGTAAACATATTCACTAGATTAAAGGTGAAATATAAAATATAGCTTGAGATAGAAGAAAAAGAAGAGGGGTAATTCAATGGAAAAGTGTTAGGTCCCAATATTACTAGTGTAGTCCCTTATTGTTATTAGTGTAGCCCCCTTATTGTTATTGTTGTACCACTGTAACCCCCATATTGTTATTATTGTTCCCTTACACTATTATTGTTAGGTCGGCTAGGATTATATTGTGACCCCATGGACCCCTATATATAGAAGGAGGTTTTTTCATTTGTATCATCCAAGAATTGTTAATTTTATGTAATGTATTGGAGGTTTCCCCCTTGAAGTGGCTGATTTCTAAGGTGTTGATCTCTCTTTTCTCCTATTTTTGGAGTTGGTTTCATAACATTTGGTGTTAGAGCTTTGGATTCTAGGGTTTCGCTACTCCAAACAGGTCATCGTGAAATTTTCGCTATAAAATTTTTTCGACGAAGGTTCAAAAGCTGAAATTTTTATAGAGCGAAGCCGAAATCCCGAAAAACATCTTGGAAAAATTTTAGATCTTGGTTTGCAATATTTTCATAGATATGATCTATGGAAGTTAGGGTTTTTTCAGGCTCCCAAATTTCACCTAAACAGGTCATCGTGTAATTTTCACTATAACCTTTTTTCTACAAAGTTGCAGAAGCTGAAATTTTTACAGAGCGAAGCTGAAATCCTCTAGAAATTCCTGTAAAATTTTAGATCTTGGTTCGCAATATTTTCTGGATATCTGTGTAATTTAGGGTTTTTTTCAGGCTACCGCATTTCATCTCAAAGAGGTGACCATGGGAAAATCGTCATAACTCTCTCTCTGAGCATCGGATTGGAATTCTATAAAAAAGTGGCCACAAGTACATGGACTATAGTTTCTATGTATCAATGTGAGAGCCGAAAGAGGAAACAATGACACGCGGAACATGGTACAATTTCTCTCTACTGAAACAGTCCAAAATTAGGTCATTGTGGGAGATTGGGCATAACTTTGACTTGAAGAATCCAAATCAGGTTAGACTTGTGGAATTCGAAAGAATATTCAGAGGGATACTACAGGGCCTAATTTCAGATATTGAAGATCAAAAATCACAAATATAATTCGGTTTGAATATTGAGCTCCTCAAAAGGAAGAAAACAATGTGTATTTTTTTCAAATTGCATAAGTCTTGTTTGAAAAATCAGTTTTAAGTGATTCCAGGGGCCTATTGAGCATAGATATCAGTATTGGGTTCTAAAATTCCCCCTAAAAATAATTCAACACCCATTAAGCCCTCATAATACTCTACTATGACTCATGAAGATGAATAATTTCAACATGATCTATCAAAATATTTCTCCATTTGTAGTATCCATGTAACGGGATCCTTGCCATCAAACTTCCTCATATCCATCTTTGGAATATGTTGCTTCTTCCATGCAAAATTAGATTTTATGAAATCACGATTAAGATGAATGGCATGGAAGCTGGCATGGAAGCTAAGATGGATGACATGAAAGACAACATGGAAAACATGAAGAATGATCTAAAAGCAGACATGGAGGGTTTGACAAAGTTGATACAAGAAATGTTTCATAATGGAGAAAAGATAGTAGAGGAAACTCATGATGAGAAAAAAAAAATGTTAATCATGATTTCATAAACTCTAATGTTGGATGGAATAACCACCATATTCCAAAGATGGATATGAGGAATTTTGATGGCAAGGTTCCCGTAACATGGATACTACAAATGGAACAATATTTTGATCTCAATAATGTGCAAAACACACAAAAAGTATGCATTGAAACTTTACATTTAGAACAAAATACATTTGTATGGTATCGATGGCTTCTCTCTCGTAAAAAAATTGTCACTTGGTCAATTTTTATGGAGGAAATGATAACACATTATGAGGATTCAAAGAGAAACATCTTCTTTAGCCAATTGATAAATCTCAAACAAAAGGGTTTAGTGGTGGAGAACATTGAGGACTTCCAAAAATTGAATATAAGGGTAACTGATATTCCATAGGAACCCAGGATTGATGTTTTCATAGGGACTTTGAAGGATAACATCCAACATGAATTTCGCGTTTGAGAACTTGATTCATTAGAGAAGGCATTCAGGTTGGAAAGAAAAATTTAATGTAAAATTATGGTGACAAGGAAGCCTACCACTCCCATCTATAAAGATGGAAGTGTATCTACTCCTAGACTTCCACAACCTACAAGGTTGACACCACAAAAATTGGAAGAAAAAAGAGCAAAAGGGCTTTGCTATAGTTGTGATAGAAAATACACTAAAGGTCATAAGTGTGCCGAGAAGAAATTATTTTACATAGATTGTGAAGAGGATGAAGAAAATGAACAAGAAGCTTCAAAAGAATAGGATATACACCAGGAACTAATCCTAGAAGAAGAAGAAATTAGTCCGACCATATCGTGTAATTCATTGGTAGGAATTACCACTCCTAAAAATCTCAAGATAAAAGGACATATCAAGAAGAAAAAGGTAATAATATTGATTTATTCGTGTAATACCCATAATTTTATTCATTGTAAGGTAGCCAAGGAATTGAATTTTTTCCTATACCCAGCACCAGAATGTCAAGTGATGGTTGCAAATGGAGGAACTATAAATTTCTCCACAAAATGCCATAATATCAAGCTAACCATGGGGGAATATGTATTGAATAGTCCAATGATTTCCATTCCAATGGGAGGTGCTGATGTTGTACTAGAAGTAAAATGGTTACAATCTTTGGGGACAATAGATTTTAATTTTCAAGAACTTTTCTTGAATTTTTCAGAAGAAAAGGAAATCGAATTATGAGGTATCACACGGAAGCCAGGAAAGATAATAAGCTCTAATTTCATGACAAATCTTCTGAAGAAAGAACAACGAGGCGTAATTGTACAATTAGGCTCACTAGAAGTTCCAACGTCAAAATCATCTATTTCTCCAAATCTCCAAAATGTCTTGGACAATCATTCCAAGTTGTTTGAAAATCCCAAATAACTCCCACCTATTCGTGATCATGATCATGATATTCATTTGATTCCAGGAAGTGTTCCTCCAAGCATTAGGCCTTATAGATATGCTTATGTCGAAAAAAGGGAAATTGAACGTATGATTGCAGAAATTTTAGAGGTTGGTATAATTCAACCTAGTCAAAGTTCTTTCTCTGCTCCAGTATTATTGGTGCACAAGAAGGATGTATCATGGCGCATGTGTCTCGATTAGAGGGAGCTCAATAAGCTCACTATTAAAGATAAATTTCCCATTCCTATGATTGATGAATTATTGGATGAGTTGCATGGTGCAATTTATTTTACCAAGTTGGATCTTCCTTCAGGATATCATCAAATTAGAATGAAGGCTGAAGATATTCTGAAAACAACATTTCTAACTCATGGGGGTCATTATTATTTTTTGGTCATGCCTTTTGGCCTTACCAATGCACCTTCTACATTTCAAGGATTGATGAATTCCATTTTCAAAGCCTTCCTTAGAAAATTTGTGCTAGTATTTTTTGATGACATACTAATCTACAACAGGTCTTGGAAGTATTATGTTCAACATGTTGACAGGGTGCTCAAACTATTGGAGGAGAAACAATTATATGAAAAAACATCCAAATGTTTCTTTGGAGTACAAGAGGTGGAATATCTGGGTAATATTGTATCTCATGATTGTGTTAGGGTAGACCCTAACAAAATTAAAGCCATTAATGAATGGAAAGTCCCCACAACCATAAAGCAGTTGCGAGGATTTCTCGGGTTAACAGGGTATTATCGCAAGTTTGGTAAGAATTATGGGAGAATAACAACACCTCTAACAACATTATTGAAGAAAGATGCATTTTCATGGACTCCTGAAGCAATTAAGGCCTTTGAACATCTTAAAGAGGCAATGTGACTAGCACTGGTCTTAGCTACTCCAAACTTCACAAAAACCTTTATTGTGGAATGTGATGCCTCAGGAAATGGAATTGGTGTTGTTTTAATGCAAGAAGGAAGACCCATTTCTTTTGAAAGTCATCCAATCAAAGGAAAATATTTATAGAAATCTATTTATGAGAAGGAAATGTTGGCAACACTACATGCACTAAAGAAATGGCGACCTTACCTAATGGGAAGGCATTTCAAGGTAAAAACTGATCATGATAATCTTAAACGCTTTTTGCAACAAACACTATCTTCAGAAGAACAACAAAAATGGGTCACAAAGATGTTGGGTTATGAATTTGAAATCATCTACAAAAAAGGGAAGCTAAATGTTGTTGTAGATGCACTCTCAAGAAAGGATGAAGAGGTGGAAGCATTGCTTTGTGCAATTTCTATTATCCAACCAGATTGGATAACCGAAGCAAGGGATGAATGGAATAAAAATGAAGAAGTGTGGAAACTCATTCAAAATTTGAAGCAAGATCCTAGTACATCTGATACATTTAGTTGGAAAAATGATTCCTTATGGTACAAAGATCACTTATATCTTTGTAAAAATTCCCAACTAAAACAAAATATTCTTTTGGAATTTCACACTTCTCCTTTAGGAGGACACTCAAGATTTTTAAAAACTTACAACAGGGTGAAGAAAGATTTTTTTTGGGATGGCCTTAAATCTGATATTCAAAAGTTTGTGGTAGAATGTTTGGTTTGCCAAAAAAATAAAGTTGAGACAATTAATACCCTAGGTCTTCTACAACCTTTATCCATTCCCAGTCAACGTTGGGATGAGATTTCAATGGATTTTATCACAGGTTTACCTAAGTCGGAAGGAAAGAGTGTCATCATGATGGTAGTTGATAGAATTACCAAGTATGCACACTTTTGTGCATTATCTCATCCATTAAAGCAAGTACAATTGCTACTGCATTTATGGAAACAATTCAAAAGCTACATGGAAACCCAAAGATAATGGTAAGCGACAGAGATCCCATTTTTACTGGAAATTTTTGTACGGAATTATTTTCTTGTTTGGGTACTCAATTAGCTCATAGCTCATCTTATCATCCTCAATTTTATGGTAAAGCTAATATAGTGAACAAATGTTTGGAAGGATATCTTCGTTGTTTTGTATCTGATAAAAAAACACAATGGGTTAAGTGGTTATCTCTGGCTGAATGGTGGTATAACACTTCCTTCCATACTGCAGAAAAAATGACCCCATTTATGGCACTTTATGGATATCATCCACTGTCGATCACATCATCTTTAAGAGAAAATTCTAAGGTGCAAGAAGTGGAAGATCACATCGAGCATCAATATAAAGTTCTCCAACTCTTAAAGGATAACCTCAATTTGGCACAAAATTGAATGAAACAACAGGAAGATCAACATCGCAGCGAGAGAAGTTTTGATGTAGGATATTGGGTATTTTTACAGCTACAACTATACAAACAAATGTCCCTTAAGCAAGCTAAGAAGGATAATAAATTATCACCAAAATACTATGGTCCTTACAAGGTGTTACAAAATATTGGTACTATGGCATACAAATTGGAGCTTCCTGCTTCTTCGCGAGTGCATCTAGTTTTCCATGTTTCATGCTTAAAGAGGGTTATAGGTGACAAACTTCCAGTTCAAACAATATTTCCAGAACTTGATGAGGAAGGAAAAATCATATTGGAACCTAAAACAGTCACAGAAACAAGAACTCGACAGCGAAATTGATCAATTTCAGAGTATCTCATCAAGTGGAAGAACATACCCACTGAAGATTCTACATGGGAGGATGATAATTTTTTACAAAAGCATCCAGAGCTACTCAAGAGTTGAGGACAACACTTTTTTGAAGGAGAGGGGCATGTTAGGTCCCAATATTAGTAGTGTAGTCCCTTATTGTTATTAGTGTATCCCCCTTATTGTTATTGTTGTACCCCTCTAACCCACATATTGTTATTTTTGTTCCATTAAATTATTATTGTTAGGTCGGCTAGGATTATATTGTGACCCCATGGACCCCTATATATATATATAAGGAGGTTTTGTCATTTGTCTCATCCAAAAATTGTTCATTTTATGTAATGTATTGGAGGTTTCCCCCTCGAAGTGGCTGATTTATAAGGCGTTGATCTCTCTTTTCTTCTATTTTTGGAGTTGGTTTCATAACAAAAAGCTATCCATGAAACCAATAAGGACATCAGTAAAGGTGAGGATAGAGGAAGCAACAAACATAGACAAGACGTTGGGAAATGAAATGACAATAGATAAAACCTTAGGTGGAGGATCAAAACCCACCATAACTTCGGGAATTACTGCACCTTAGAGAGGTATAGACCAAAATACCCATCTAAATAATAGTATTTGTCTCCTATAACTTTAAAGGATTAGGTAGCACAAAAAGGAAGCAACCTTAAGAGATATCATAAGAGTAGAAAAGGCTACCTTTCTTCTTCTCTAAGAGACTAAATTAGAGGATTTGAAGCTTTGAAGATAGGAAAATAGAAATAACATGGAATTGATGAGGTATCAGTTAGATGAAGTGGAGCCTTGGGAGGGTTGTGTCCCTTCTAGAATAATTAGGAATAGAACTTGGAATTTTCTTTCCAATCTCAATATTGGATTTTGACAAGTTTCTCACATCTCGAATTTGGTAAATATATTTAGCATTTTAAATCTATATATGCACATAGCTTATATGAACAAATGAAGTTGTTGGAGGTCTCTTTTAAATTTGAAGGATTTAGAGTATCTTAAAAAAATATCATAGTTAGGTATTTCAAGGAGGTTTTTCATAATAAAGGAAAATGTGGGTGGATAAATAATAAGGAGCCTATTTTGAGAAAATATGGATTATCTAATAAGTCATTGGGACATGATGAAGCATGATAAGGGAAATACACATGGAAAAATTAAATAATAGGGATAGGTCATATAATTGCTAGATTATATAGATTCCTAGTGCAAAGTGACTTTCTCCCTTAGAGATTCATAATTAAGTTAAGGATAATTGCTTCCATAGTTTTGGTTCACAAACCAGTAGGTTATTAGTTTCAAGATTCTCCATATTTTGGATCCCTTCCATTAAAATTGAATCCGCTTTGGTTATAATAATAGGAATTTTATGAGATAAGCACTCACACCTAGAGAATATGGACTACAAGTATCCTATTTTTTTGGCATATAAATTAAAATTGGTAAAAGAGCACTGAAAGAACAGGTTAAAAATCCTATTCCTCTATCTAATGAAAATATTTTTTTGAAATCCCAATTAGAAGAGATTAAAAGTAAGATGGAGAATTCAACAATTACTCTATATATCCAAGAAACTAAAACATTCATGCAATAAAAATTGAAAATAAGGGGAGACTTGGAGGTCACAATGAAGGTGCACATGATTAAAGGAAGGGAACCAAAACATAACATATTTTCATAGGCAAGAAAAAGCTCATATTATTCAAAATAACGTGAAATAAATTGTCCAAGAGGATGGAATCAAAATATCATATTTCCAGGAATTTAAGAGGGTAGCCTAATTACACTTTGGAAATCTATTCCTTGATGAAATTGAGGTAGATCATGATGTTTTAGTGATCAAGTTGATATTTAGAACTTGATATTTCCTCTAGGCCGGATGGGTTCTCAATTTCTTTTATTTTATTTTATTTTTTTAATATATATTTTTTTGGAGTTTGAATTATAAAACATATTTCAAAAGGAATATAAGTATGTGTGAAATTCAAGAAAAATTAGAGGTAACATTAACTCCTTATTCCTTGCTTTAATTCCTAACAAAGCCAACACCTCTTATTTTTCTAGGTTTATGCTCATCTCCCTTTGTAACTTGTTATATCAAATGATGACAAGATCTTAGAAAATGGACTAAAAATACTATTGCCTAAGATCATCTTAGAAAATCAAGGAGGATTTATGCAACATTGGTAGATTATGGACAACATAGTATTGGTACATGAGTCCATATATTCAAGTTAAGAGGACAAAGATAAAATGATGATAATCAAACTATACATGGCTATCAATTTAGGCATTTATATTTTTTTTCATGAATAACTTTGGTTTTTGGCCCACCTTTATCAAATGGCTTTCCTCTTACATTAATGCCCCTTAGATTTCTTCTAGTCATGGCATGATTCATTTTTTAGGAAAGTCAAGGCTTGAAGCAAGGATTCCCATTGTCTTCAATATTGTAAATGATCTTGGAGGACACTTTGAGTAGGAAATTGGAGTTAAAAAGAAATGTTAGGAACCTACCATGTATTAAAATTGTTTGGAGGGTTAAACGCTTGAGCCATTCCCAATTCACTAATGATGCACTTCTATTAGAAGGAGTTTCAAACATAATACTGACAAGAATCAAAAGGGTGTTGTAACTTTTCATAGGTGTCTCAAGAGGATTGAAAAATCACCAGAAAAGTCAAGTTATAGGGTGGAACGTGAATCTCTATTAGCTTCAAGCAATCTCCAAAATATTGCAATTATTATGTTCTAAAAGACAAACCTAATTTAAGTACTTGGATATGATTTTTTTGCTACAAAATATCTCTTCTTAGGTTTGGAAAAGTGTATTAGAAAAAATTCAGAGATTTTTTTCTTGTTGGGGTTGCAATGACTTAATCCAACCAAAATACTGATTTTGATCAAGTTTATCTTTATTTCCCTACCAATATTTCAAAGCTCTTCCATGCTGGCACCATCAGGAGTGATTCAAAAAGTAGTAAAGGAGGTAATAAATTTGTTTTGGCCAAGGATAGAGTCAAATTCTGAATTTTTAAAAAAAGAAAAAAGAAAAAAAAAAGAAAAGACAAGGAGGAAGGGGGATTATGGGATCAAAAACCCACTAATTATGAATGTGGCAATAGGAGGCAAGTTAATTTGGAGGCTAATAACAAGGAAGCTGATTAGTGGAAAAAAATACTATGGAATAAATACTTTTAAGGAAAGAGGAAAATATGCATGGATAATATAGAGGAGAGCCAAAAAGGTCTCATATATGGAAACCATTAAAATATGTAGTCATCTTAATTCAATAAATGATTGCAATATTCCATGTTGTGGTAGAGAGATATCAATATGGGAGGACAGTATAATGGGGAAAAATGATCTTTTTAACAAAGTAGATTTTTATCCTCTTAAAATATCGATGTAGTGAAAATATTAGAACTTTGCTTGATATTTCAAAAGTGGATTACTAGATGGGATAAAATCTACGAAATAATCCACAACACCTTCTTCCTCTAGTTTAAAGTCTCACTTTAGAGTTAAGTGACTATGTGCCATATGATAAGCAAGACAAGGAAAATAAAGGATGGGGTAATGATGACTATTGTGTGAAAGCTAGATATATGGAACATATTCAATATCTTCCTCTTCCCCCTAGGTCACCAATTTGGAAGCATATCTAGCATAATGATGGCCTTCCAAAGGTACACATATTTTATTGGATTGTGGTACAAGGTAAGCTTATCACAATAAGAATTTACATAAAAGAGGAATACAAGGTCCTTCCATGCACATTGTTTTCTAGTTTACTTAAGAAACAATACATCATTTATTTTTTGAATGTGGGTTTACAAAGGGATTTTGTAATTAATTGTATAATGGGCTGAAACACCAGGTGAGAACACCTTAATCTTGGAATTAAATGCTCATAATGTGGAGAGAGGCCTATCATGGGTATTTTAAGATGCATAAATCCTTGGAGAGAATTTTTAAAGCAATCCCAAAATATATCTTTTGGAAGGTCTCGTTATCCTAGAGAAATGTCTATTTTTATTAGAAATTGGAGAAAACATCTCTTGTAACATCCAAGGCCAAAGGCCTTCTGGAAAAATACATCAAATTCAATCTCAAATAAAAAATATAACTTGTTGATTGAGAAGAGGAAACTTGGGTTTTACAATTTTGGAAGCAAAACACAAACTTTACTTTCTTTATCCCCAAGGTCATTTAACATTATTAGTGAAAATTTGTGTTAATGCACATGAGTTCAATAAATGGATATCAAGACAACAATCATTCTTATTGTTTTTTAATGGAGCCTCAAAGAGGAAACTAGGGAAAAAAATTCAAGGTGAAATCCTTTATGATCCAAAAGAAAATCTATAGCCACCTGTTCATGAGGTATTGGACAAAGCACCAACATCTAGGGGAAGGAATATACAACTTCCCAAGGCATATTGATAACCAATGAAGAAAAAATAAAGGGATTAGAGGTCATTGGAACCCCTAATGGTCATAAATTTGATGCTTGGTATTGAATCTCCATCAAATAGAAAACTTTGAATCTTCATAGCTCAACTTAAAATGAGATAGGATTATTCTATAACATTTATTTCCTCTATGAAAAAATAAATATTAATATGGTTGTGGAAAAATGGGCCAAAGGCATCATAACTCATTCATTAGGTCACTAATAAAAATGGGGAACATCTTAGTAGTTTCATCCCCTAAGAAAAACATATAGTTGGGGAAATATTCAATAATACTAATCCCTTGCATGAATATGCTTACATCATATCTTTCCATAAACTTGTGAAAGGGTGATTTGAAAAAACCATATGGTACTAGCTCCATATACACATTAAAACTCACTCTAAATGATGAATATCACAATCTAAAGTATATTAGTCACTATTTTTAATGGGAAATTCATTTAAAATATTAGGGTGCATAGTCATCCTAGGCTTGGTGGTGGCCAATTCCTAAGTAAATTGTCCCATTTTAGATTAGGATTTCATATTGGATCAATCTAGATTTAATGGTTGAAATTCTCCATTTTAAAAGTAATTCATGTAGAAATTTTAATACAAATTATGTATTGATTGGATTCTCCCGATCTAACAATTATATGCCACTGTTAAATACAAAATCTCTTCTATAAAAATATTTTAGGAATTTAAAACACAATTGCCAATTGAAATATCAATCACACATAACACAAATGTTTTTACCGGGAAAGCATAAAGCTAAAAACCCCACTATCATATATTATGTATATATCATGGATCATGAAACAATCTCATACAAAACTCTAATCCAAGAGCTCTCAGTACAATATACAATCATCACACACTGTCATACAAAAACTGGCAAATTCATGTGCCAATTTACTGCCTCTAGACAACCTGCCTCCACTGCGCAATCCCAATTGATAGCAATCCCTGAATGAATGGAAACCTACTTGCCTTGACTGCACAATCCTCTTGGGCAAATCCAATATGTGTGTGGTTGCACCAGTGCACCCACTAATGTCACAACTGATAGTCAAACTGTCCCTTTCACCTACATCTCAACTGGGTCTCCACTGGATCTGACATGCATGTAGTTAACAGTAGTAAATATTTAGTTGCATGTGAGACCACTGATTGTGAATTAATTAATAATTAATTCACTGATCTCTCACTAGTGTATCTTCAGCTGCAACTGGCACAACTGAGTTTAACTCACTTAACTGAGTTAAACTAATTTACAAATCACATAACTACACATCCAACTCTGTTACAACTTCAAATCACTCAGTCAAAACTAAGTTCACTTGCATGTCCCAGCAACCAACATTTGAACTCGAATTTCCTATAGCTAACTGATTTTTCACTTCAGTTAACTATTTCCAAGTGCTCATTGAGAATAGATTATTGTTTATTGTACAACTATTATCAAGGGATAATAATAGTCGACATGCATCTATAAGTAGACATGCGATCTATAAATGGAACACGCACATACATCTATAAATAGACCATCATCTATAAATATAATTTTCTCATACATATATAAATAGACATCATCTATAAACATAATTTTCTCATGCATCTATAAATAGATCTCCACCTAAAAATAGCCTGAGGCTCCATCCTAGTGTAAGTGCTTAATTTTCACTAGGATCTTCTTGTTGAATCTCAACACTCCCTCTCAACAAGAAAGGGACTATCCTTCATCCCAATCATGTCTCTATGGTATTCGAATTTGCTCCTGGTGAGTGCCTTCATCAGAATATCTACATCTTGATCTTTCGTAGGAATGTACTGAAGCAACATGATCTCCTCTGCACACAATCTATGATATGATGATACCAGATATCTATATGATTAGATCTATCATGAAACAAAAGATTAATCGAGAGTTTAATGCAACTCTGATTATCACAATGAATCATTGTCAGATCTAAATGAGAACAAAAAAAACCAACCATATCTTTCTCATCCAGATAGATTCACATGCAGCTTGAATCGCTGCCATGTATTCCACTTCCGCTGAACTGAGTGCCACAGATCTCTGCTTCCTACTATACCAAGAAACAACTATAGATCTGATACTAAAGATCCCCGTGATGTGCTCTTTCTGTTCATTGGGCTGCTTGCCCAATTTGTATCTGTGAAGCCATGAAACTTCACCTCATCCGTTTGTCTGTACCATAATCCATACTCAGATGTGCCCCTTAGGAATCTCAGGACATGATTTCCTGCCTTCCAAAAGATCTTGGTAGGCTTAACCATCGCTTGACTTAGCTGGTTAACTGCATAGAAAATGTTTGGTCTCATGTTCACTAGATACATTAGCGAACCCACTAACTGTCAATAGACAGTAGCATCCACTCCCTCTCTAGATGTAACATCCTCTTTCTTCTAGTTTCTGGAAGAGGAGTATCCATGGGTTTGCATCCCTCCATTTGAAACTTACCCAGTATCTCCCTTGCATACTTTCCTTGAGACACAAAAATTTCACCATCTCGCTGCCATATTTCCAATCCAAGGAAATAATGAAGGAGGCCCATATCCTTCATCTCGAACTCCTTTGCAAGGTCCTCCTTACATGAGTGTATCAAATGCTCATCACCAGTCAATATTAAATCATCAACATTAAGAATAATTATTAAAATCTTACCCTCCACCACAATTTGGTATAGTTTTCCATCTGCATCACTTTTGGTAAAGCCTAGTCCGGTGAAATAACTGTCTATCCGAGAGTACCAAGCACGGGGTGCTTGCTTCAGCCCATACAACACTCTTTTGAGTCGGAACACATGCGAATCGCTGCTGAAGATCTCAAATCCTTTAGTATGCTCTATGTACACCACTTCCTCAATGATCACATTGAGAATCATAGTCTTCACATCCATCTGATGAATGCGCCAACCCATCTACGCTGAGAGATCAAGGATGGTCCTTATGGAAGAATACCTTGCGACAGGTGCAAAGGTTTCTTCATATTCAACCCCCTCGATCTATGAGAATCCCTAGGCCACAAATCTGGCCTTTTATTTCTCAACACTCCCATCAGCAGCTTGCTTTACCTTGTAGATCCATCTCGAACCTACCACTGATTTTTGACAATTTCCCTACCACTGATTTACCTTGTGGGCTCCTAAACTGCTTCCTAAAAGGAATATGACTCAATCACAATAATTTTTCTCATGAGAGTCATGTATCCAGTAAATCGGTCAGGAGTCTGTCTTTGTCTTCTCTGTGAAGTACATTCTGTGCAGCATCAAGTCTCAACCTATCAGCGTCTGTGGTACGCCTTCTGCTAGTTCTAATGTTTGGCTCTGCGTGAGTGGACTCCTCCACTCCATGAACCTCCTCTTGTGGCTGATCCACATCTAGATACTCATCTTTGGGAACCAATAGTTCCTCCTCCGCATGCAAGTCTAGCTCCCTCTCAAGCGAGAACTACATGGTTTCCCCTGATAAAATTTTATATCCCGTTGCATAATAATCATATTAGTGTTAGGAAAATACACACGATAATTATGGGGTGTTTTTGTGTACCCCACAAATATCCAAACTTTAGAAGTTGGCTCCAGCTTCTTCTTGGCATTTTTGGTCACATGCACATAAACAGATAAGCCAAAAATATTAAAGTGTGAAACGTCTGGTTTCTTACCAATGAAAGCTTCTTTAGGTGTACTCATGCCAAGTACTCTACGAGGACAATGATTTTGCACATAAACCACAGTGTTGCATGCTTCTTCCCATAAATGCATTGGTAGGCCCTGATCATGCAACATCGCTCGTGCTGCACCCATGATCGTTCTGTTCTTCCTATCCACGACCCCATTTTTCTGTGGGTTATGAGGTGCTATGAGTTCTCTTCGAATTAATTCTTTGCTGCATAAGTCTTTGAATTCGTTAGAGATGTATTCTCCACCATTATCGCTCCTCAGAGCCTTCACTTGCTTCCCTGACTTTTTCTCCACCAATGCCTTAAACTCACAAAACTTTGATAATGTTTGATCCTTCTTCTGCATGAAGAAGATCCAACATTTACGAGAAAAGTCATCAACAAAAATAACATAATACTTATGTTTTGATGTTGAAGAAACCAAGAATGGTCCACACACATCTGTGTGAACTCTCTCCAGGATCACTAAAGCATAGTTCTTCTTTTCATGAAAGGTGGACTTTACATATTTCCCCATGGTGCAACCCTTGCACTGATCTAACTAAGCAAGTGTTCCCATTGTAATTCTAGTAGATATTTTCTGCATGACTTTCAAGGCTCCATGATGAAGATGGTCCAATCGCCTGTGCCATAATTTGCCCTCATCCTGGCTCACCACTTTTTCCGCCTTGCCCATCATGGCGGTGAAACCATCTACCTCCAGCTTGTAGAGATTCTTAACTCGAATCCCTATCCTCTTGGCTTGACCCATTGTTTTATGTCATAGGAAAGATTTTCCAGAGTTGAAAACAATGTCATAGCCTCTGTCCTCCAACATTGCGACTGAGACCAAGTTTTTCTTCAGACCTGGAACATGCATAACATCTTTCAATTGAAATGGTTTACCTGACTCCCTCTGAAAGGTAATTGTACCAATACCAGTTTCACTGTATCGTCCATCGCCGTTCATCTCTATATGCATCTGGATATCTTTCTCCACCAATTCACTGAAAATATCCTTATCTCCCGTCATGTGGAAGGAAGCGCCACTATCCAAATACCACACTGATCCCAATGCACTTGACACCATGCATGCGATTAAGGAGAAGTAAAGTTCAAATTGTGAGGCAAGGGCCTCACCAGCTGCAACTCCATTAGCCTTCTTATTCTTGTTCTTCTGCGGACAATTAATAGCGATATGCCCATGTTCGTGATAGTGAAAACACTTCACCTTGGACAAATATAGCTTCTTGCCTTTGGACTCGGATTTAGAATGGAATTTATTCCCCTTCCCCTTCCTTTCCTTGGAAACCAAAGCACAATCCTCTTCATCATCATGCTTTGATGAAGAGACCTCTCTGGTGTTCTTCCTGAACTCCTCTTGAACTAGATCTGACCATAGTCGTTCCTAATTAGGCAGTTTTTCCCATCCGTTGACAGAGTCTTCTTAACTGTGCCAACTCTTAGGAAGTCCCAAGAGAGCCAAGCTCACCAAATCATAATCAACAACAGTTATTCCCACACTCCCCAGTTCATCCCGACATTGGACAAACTTCGTGAGATACTTTGGAATGTTGTCGCCCTTTTCCATCTTGATCTTCTTGAGTTTATCTTTGAGCGCAATTTCCTATGGTCGCTGCTGCTTTGGAAAAGATCCATCAAAGTATTCCACATAGCATATGGTGTGGATTTCCCATGAAGGCTTGAGACAATCTGGTCTTGTACACCTTCCAAAATAATCCTCCTTGCCTTTGCCATTTTCTTTTTCCATGCATCAAGTAATGCAACATCTGTTGAAGTGGGCTTAGGAACATCACTGTCAATGAATTGCTTCAAGACATTATCTTCGAGCACCGCCTCCATCTTGTCCTTCCAGGAAATGTAGTTCGAGCTGCCCTCGAGTGCATAATCTAGCCGCAAGCCATTGAAAGTCATTTCGATGTTAACTCAACGATAGCACCAAGAAAGTCTTTCTGCAAATTCGAATTCTTTCCACCAACAAACTTAGCTCCCGCTTCAAAATTGCAATCTCCTGTGATTTGATACCATGTAGAAATTTTAATAAAAATTATATATTTCCTGGATTCTCCCGATCTAACAATTATATGCCATTGCTAAATACATAATCGCTTCTACAAAAATATTTGCGGAATTTAAAACACAATCTCCAATTGCAATATCATGAAGAAAGATCAATCACACATAACACAGATGTTTTTACCGGGAAAGCATAAAGCTAAAAACCCTACTATATTATAGTATGTATATATCATGGATCAAAACTCTAATCCTAGAGATCTCAGTACAATATACAATCGTCTCACACTGTCATACAAAAATTGGCAAATTCATGTGCCAATTTACTGCCTCCAGACAACCTGCCTCCACTGCGTAATCCCAGCTGATAGAAATCCCCGAATGAATGGAATCCTGCTTGCCTTGAATGTGAAATCCTCATGGGCACATCCAATGTGTGTGTGGTTGCATCAATGCACCCACTAATGTCACAAGTGATAGTCAAACCATCCCTTTCACCTACATCTCATCTGGGTCTCCATTGGATCTGAAATTCATGTATTTAACAGTAGTAAATCTTCAGTTGCATGTGAGATGACTGATTTTGAATTAATTAATAATTAATTCACTGATCTCTCACTAGTGTATCTTCAGTTACAACTAGCACAACTGAGTTTAACTCACTTAATTGAGTTAAACTTATTTACAGCTCACATAACTACACATCCAACTCTATTACAACTTCGAATCACTCAGTCACAACTAAGTCCACTTGCATGTCCCACCAACCAACCTTTGAACTCGAATATCCTATATCTAACTGATTTTCCACTTCAGTTAACTTTTTCCAAGTGTTCATTGAGAATAGATTATTGTTTATTGTCCAACTATTATTAAGGGATAATAATAGCTGACATGCATCTATAAATAGATATGCGATCTATAAATAGAAATCACACATACATCTATAAATAGACCATCATCTATAAATAGAATTTGCTCATACATCTATAAATAGACATCATCTATAAATAGAATTTTCTCATGCATCTATAAATAGACCTCCACCTAAAAATAGCCTGAGGCTCCATCCTAGTGTAAGTGATTAATTTTCACTAGGATATTCTTGTTGAATCTCAACAATTTAGTGACTATCTTGGAGGCTAAGGGTGGCATTTCAATGTGGTTTCCTTCACTTATATGATTATGTTTCAAATATCCTTTCGTTTGGTTCACTTTATGCTTTGGGTAATTTCTATTTGTACTCCACTGAGAATATATGGTGTTATTATTCCGACCTTTGGGTCTCTTTTTGGAATGTTACATTGTTTATGAAATAATTTAGCTAATTGGAGCTTCAATTGTAGGTATGTGGAATCAAACTTTCATTTGGAATTCTATGTGAGTAAATATTATCCTTGGATAAGGAATCTTGTGTTTAGTTTCCTACTTTATTTCATGTTCTATTTGGTTTTATCATCCAAGCTATTTTTCCTTCATTTGCTTTTCATTGAAGTCTCTAACATAAGTTATAGGTCTCATTTAGTCTTTGAGAATCATAAATTTTTTAGGGCATTGCAATCACGTTGAGGTTTTGGTTTTGGCTTAAACATTCCTAGTCTATTTGAGCCTACCAAGAGCATAAAAATGGACAACAAGGACATCTAGGAACTCCAGAGAATCATACAAAGGAATGAAGAGAAAATTCATGCCAATAGAAGCACACTACTCTCTCCATCAATGAAGATTCAAGAAATAAAACATAATTTCATATAAAAGCATGCCAACTTCATGGGTCTTTTGGTCCATTAGAAATAGAGAATTGACATACTTGATGTTAAATGCAACATATTGGACAATTTGGTTATAAATATTTGAAGGGAACCCTTGTCAATAAAATCCAATAACAGCGCATCAAATATCTCTTTTCACACTGAAGGTAAAGAGTATGAAACTATTCACCATTTAAAGGAGTTGATGGATATAGAACAATCAAATTACCACTCTGAAATTTCACATGGATGAAGCCAACAATAATAATTATTTATGTTAAGTTATCTATTCTCTTATGATTTTTAGAATCATTAGGGTATTTTTTGAAGCACGTAACAAGCAAGGATACGTGGAACACATGTTATGTAGTTTTTTGTGAAATATTTCATGTAGTGATATACATCCACTTATTTTGTCTTTATGGAACACTTGATAGATCCATGTACATGATTCTAGCTAATCTACAATCCCCTTTTATTATGTAATATTTCTATTACGGTTTTAGTAAAAAGAGAGCTTGAGATATTTCCAAACATAACCTTAGATGTATGCCATATAATAATGGTGGGAAGAGTTTCATAGTAGCTATGACTATGATGTACAACACATAAAGGAAAAGGAAATTAAATGGCAGACGACTTAAGCTAAATATGACATATAGGCAGAATCTCTAAGCTTATCTTGATTTGAGAATGGCGATTATGATATAATCCAAAAATGAAAATTGGTATCAAGAGTTATTAATATAGGAAAGTTGAAATGAAGAGGAAGTCAAGAAAAATGAAAACTACCATTCAACTGAAGATAGAATATTATCATTGGAAAAATCGATTATATGTGCTCAATTAGACTCAGTTAAAAATATTGGTAATCCTTGAAGCTCACGATTCCATGTACTTCAAATATTTGGTTTTCATAAGACATATATAAGTATGAAAAATATTCATCCCTAGATAGAATTAAAGGTAGACACTATAACATATGCTAAGAGATGTCTTGAGTGTCAACAATTCATCAACATTTGACAAGTAAATTAAATCCCTTAATTATACCAACTTGGAGGTGGGAATAAATAAGGCTGGATTTCATTTCTAGATTGTTAAAGACACATGTGATCCATAAAATTCTGTGGATATTCCACTAGACAGTTTGTCACAACAGGTCTGACAATATTATATTAAAAATCCAAAATTCTACATTATTACAATTGTATTTAATTTCTATATGTATAGATTTTACTGTAATTAGTGCATGCACGCGAAAATAAATTATGTAGAAAAGTAGAGAATGAAAAAATAATATCACACACACACACACACATAAGACACAAAATATGCTCTGGAAAATCCTTTCGAGAGAAAATCCAACTGGAAGGCGAGGGCGCTTCGCTCTCTTTCTTTGTCTGGAAAATAAGGCTGCAGGTATAAATAAGTAATGCCTATGGCCCATGGGCTACTATAATGCATAGTTACTCTCCATGTGCTCTACCTCCCATCTCTCCTGTCTATCTTTACTCAGATATTTAACAAAATTCTCTTGAAAGAATGGAATGCCTCTTCCTCCTAATGGCCTGATTATAACACAACCTGATAGCCTACTAGTGGTCAAGTTTGACTACATCAACTCTTAACTAGAGTTAAAAAATAGAATCTTCAATAGTATTTTACATAAAAAACACTTGCATAGCCCCTTTTCCATGAATAATGGGGGCTGATGCGGCATCCTCCCTAACTATAGGTGTGAAAACAAGAAGGTCAACTTTTGAGTGGAATAGATTTTGCATACAAACTCCGATTGACATGCTTCTTATGTCGTTGGAAAAACCTCTGTGTGTAGAATAACATTAAAAGGTGCAAAATTAAAGTGACAAAGTTTAACCCCCCCAAAACATCATTTGATGCCTCAAAATTCTCCTGGAAGGTTTTAGACCCCGTTTCTCCAAACTAGTCCCGTCGGTAAAAATGGTCCTGTGAGCTGATTCCTCCATTTTTTCCACTCTGAATGCATCGAGATGGATGAAAAAAAATATAATGATCCAATCCAAATCAATATCCAAGAACAATGATTCTATATAGGTGGTAGTTGACCATTTGACAAAGTTAACAAATTTCATTCCAATTATGACTACTCAATGGGCATTTGACATAGTTCGATTCTTTATTCACTAGGCCTTAAGATTACATGGTGTATGAAAGGCTATTGTGTCAAATTGAGATTTCGTTTTTACTTCACAATTATGGTAGCGTTTTTTCCATGAATTTCATACAACATTAAGTTTTAGACAACCTCCCATCTATTAACTAATGACCAAACAAAAAGAGATAATTGGAGCAATGTATGTAATGGATCGACCTCTCGGTTGGGAAGACTACTTTATACTAGTGGAATTTTACTCTAAAAATGGTTACCATAATTCTCTTTAGAAGTTTCCATTTGAAGCATTGTATCAATTGAAATGAAATTCACTAGTCAGTTGAAAACTTGGAAGCACAATCGACTCAAGGGAGTGGTATCTTAGGGGAAATGAAAAGTATAATAAAATATGTGCAGCAAAGTTTGAGGACCAGACCATACACATAAGAGTTATGCAGACAGGAAAAGATTAGATTGGATGTTTAAATTTTGAGATAAATTATTTCTCAGAATTAAGCTAAAGAGGAGATCATCAAGATTGGTTAATGTAGGAAATTAACACCTAGATAGTGTGGGCCTTTCAATATTTTGGCAAAAATTGGGGTTATTTATTATAGATTGGACCTATTACCGAATTTGGCTATCCATAAACATTTCACATGTCCCCAGTAAATAAATGTGTCTAATCTCAATTATGTTCAAGATTTTAATGTTATACATTTGAAGGACATAATAGAGTTCCATACTAAACCCCTTATGATAATACACCATTAAAGAACAAACCTTGTAGAATAGAGTCATCAACTAGGTCAAGAACCATTAACGACATTACTCAAAGGAAGATGATACATGGGAACTTGAATGAAAAATTAGAAAGACTTATTCTTATTTGTTTGATGATAAATTAGCTCTAATAACATATCTCTT